>PVJD01018078.1:0-15554 GCA_004026545.1 Mormoops blainvillei | reverse complement strand
CACTCGGGAGCTCTGAGCGGACGTGAAGCCTGACCTGACCTGCCCCTGCTGCACGCAGGGGAGGGGTCATGGCCGCCCAGAGCAGGAGGGAGAGGTGGGGGAGGGGCCGGATCTGGGTGAACTTCAAAGGCACAATGGACAGGATTTGCTGAGAGAGGCCTCAAGAACAACTCAAGGGGTCTGGCCTGGGAAACTGGAAGGATGAAGCTGCCCTCAGCTGAGACGGAAGAATGGGGCAATGTAATTACATTGCCACAGTGACTGTTCGGAGGGAGGGCAGGTGCCACAGACGCACGTGGCAAGGGCCACCTAACCAGATTGTGATGGGATGGGTGTGGTGGTCAGAGAGGGCTTCCCTGAGGAGGTGGCAGATAAGCTGAGACCTGAAGGCAGAGGGGGCTGGGGAGAAAGGACAAGTGGCTGCTGGGAAGACCTGGACGAGGGCAGTTGGAGGGAACTTCCAGCAGCCCCGAGGGGCCCGAGTGTTGCTTAGGGCGAGGAGAGAGGGCGCCCGTGGAGGCCGGAGGTGGGCAGGATGGTCGGGGCTGCTTACTCAGCACCCAGAAGGAAGGGGGCTTGGCCCTCACGCAGCCCAATCAGACCGAGAAATGGAGACGGGTAATAAATAGCCACAGATGAGTCATCTCAAGCCCCCAGTTTGAGCCTGCTCTGTAGCACTCCCTGGTCGGCATCCTTCCCGGGAGGGGGGCCCCTGATTTCAGAATGACCAGGTCAGGCCAACCTCAGCCCCAGGGCCCCCTCCTGGAGGGAGCTCACCCCTGCAAAACCTCGGGGCAGGGCAGCTTTTCCTTGAATCAGCCGGTCCCCTCACCTCCCCCAAGACTCAGATGCGTGTGAACTGCACACAGAAAATCTTGTTCTGGCTCTCAGGGCTTCAAACTCAAAAGAAAAAGACAAGCCTTGTACTAATCAGATGTGACTGGAGGTATGCAGGTGTTTTTAAAACAAAAGCATTTGGAAAGTCGGGCAGAGCTGGGTTCAAATCCCACCCCTCACCGCCATAGGCAGCACTTGGAGCAACTAGTTAAAACCTCCCTGAGCCTCCGCGTCACCCGCCGCACACAGGTGTGTGAAGATTAAAGACGATAAACTTAGCCTCGCGCTGGGCACACAGGAAGCTCGCGAATGCTCACTACCCAGCGGCCACAAAGACAGGGATCAGGGCTCTCTT
Organism: Mormoops blainvillei; assembly: GCA_004026545.1. Lineage (NCBI taxonomy): Eukaryota > Metazoa > Chordata > Mammalia > Chiroptera > Mormoopidae > Mormoops > Mormoops blainvillei. The sequence goes on along the minus strand of PVJD01018078.1, from coordinate 14,362 downwards.
CTAAATATGTAGCCACCTAGGCAGAGTCCAGGCGTACAAACAGATGAGGACTTTTTGTCTATTTCTTCAGTGCCCTTTGCCCTGGCGCCTGGCACAATAAATATTTGCGGATGTAATGAGCATAGCCACCCCGAGTTAATAATTGTCAAGCAATCAGTGTGGCTTGTCACACTTCCATAGATTCAGGCGAGCTATGTCTCAGTTTAGGAGACCCCCAATCTCCTAAGAGAACCTGCCTCAAGCTTTGCCCGGAGAAGACATTAACTTCATGACTCTGGACTGGAAGCAAATCTCTGTGGGGGAAGGGAAAGACCCTGCCATCCTGGAAGGTAAATAAATCTGCTCCCTGACTGACAGCGGGATACAGTCTCTGTCTAGGATGCAAGCTGACATAACGACATGTAGAAACACCAGGGAGAATTCTCTCCCAACGCGAACACTGTCTAGCAGCTCCTATGTGCACACCAGGGATTGCCATACTAGCCCTTGTATCAGTTTGCTATTGCTGCTGTAACAAAACAGCACAGGCTGGGAGAGTCAAACAACAGAAAGTTATTTCTCATAGTTCTGGAGGTGGGAAGTCCAAGATCACGGTGCCGGCAGCTTTGGCTTCTTCTCCCCTGGGCTGGCAGATGGTCGCCTTCTCTGGGGGCTCACCTGGCCTTTCCCCTGAGTGTGTGCACCCCTTTCCTCTTTTTTTAAGGACACGGTCCTATTTGATTAGGTCCCCGCCCTTATGACCTCACTTAACCTTAATTACCTTTTAAAAGGCCCACCTCCTAATATAGTCACATTGAGGTTTGGGGCTTCAATACAGGGACTTTGGAGGAAGAACTCGGTTTCTAACAGACTCATCTGCATCGGCTCATGTATTCTCCCCCATCCAACGGCACAGGCATTTACAATAGCCCATTTATACATGTGAAATGGAGTTGAGAGAGGAAATGTCCAGTGTCCCATCAAAAAAAAACCAGAAAAGGACAATTTCCCGATATTCCAGGGAGTAACACACTTCCGTGTGCCCCTTCCCCCAACTTCAAATGACTTTGAAGGGAAGAAGGAAGTCCTGGGACTTGAGGTCTGAAGAGTCTGGAAGCAGGAGGCGGCTGGTTCCTCTCAGTGACTGCCTAGCCCAGAGCTGCTCCGCCGGTGAAGGCAAGGCCAGACTCGAGGGAAGGTGTGGAAGGCCAGCTTCGAGGCCCCAAGCGCCAAGGTGGGGGGTGGGAGGTGGGAGGAAGGGCGGTGTACCTGGGGCAGGCAGCCTGCCCTCCCCGCCCCCCTACCCCTTCCCCAAAGGGGCTCTCAGCTATAACACCAACATTCTCTTGTCTCAAGCACTTCTTGAGTGGCTCATGGGAACTCCCAGCTGAGGGGGCTGAATGACATACTCTTAGGGCCCTGGGGTCTGTCCAACACCCACCCCAGCCCCTGCTATGACATCACTTCTCACCCTCACACATCACTCCTCTCTACCTTCCATTTTGCAAAGGGCTGGGCGGGGGCCAGGCTGACAGGCAGGGCGGTCCCGGACCCCTCCGGGCAGAGTGGATGCCTGGAAAAGGCAGGAGGTGGCCCTGGGAGGTATGGGGTTCGGGTTACAGCCACCGGCACTGTCAAAACCACAAGAGAGAGAGAAAGATCGAAAAAAGAAATCCTCACCAGTCAGAATGAAAAGAGACAGAGAAACTGAGTGAGAAGGTCTCGGTAGAAGAAAAGCCAAACATCAGCTTCCACGAAAGAAACACAGCCCAGTGGGTTGGTAAATGACTAAGTGCCGGGGCCACAGTGACAATGACAGGGCCTCCTGCGGCACGTGCATATGTGTGTGTGTGCGCGCACATGTGACGATGTGCGTGAGGGTGAGTGTGAGGCTGTGTGTCCACAGTGTGCGAGTGTGTGTCCAGGTGTGTGCCTGCGTGATCATGTGTGTGTACACGGGTGTATGTGCAGGAAATTGTGGACGCACAAGTGTGGGAGGGTGTGTGTGCTCGTGGCTGTATGTGTGAAGGTGTGCACATGTGCACGTGTGTTAGGATGGTGTGGTCGGCAAAGCCTCAAGGATCTGCCCAGTTTTGCAGAGGCCCGGGCAGCCACGCCACGGCCAGGGGAAGAAGGTAAAGCCCAAGGTAGGGAGGTGACTGCCAGTGCCACCCAGTGTGGGGGCCACAGGCAGGCCCGGGCTTTAAGCTGCCCCCCACTGAGCTGCCTCCCCAGGAAACCAGGAGTCCAATCCAAAGCCAGCCCCAGGAGGAAAGAAATACCAGGGCATCTGCCACTGAGGGCACATGGTACCTAGACTCTGGAAGTCACGGTGCCCTGAGTTCCAGTTCCAGCCTGGTCACATACTAGCTGTGCGGCCTTAGGCAAGCCACTGAACCTCTCTGTGTCTCAGCTTCTCTATCTATAAAATGGGGATCATAACTTTCCCTCACAGGGTGACTTTGAGGATGCAAAGAGTTGAGAAGCAGAGCTCTTAGATTAGCGCCTGGCACCCAGCCAGTGCTACATAAATCTTCCTGGCTATTAATCAGGATAAGTGATGTCTACTCTGGGGACAAATGAATCCCTAGGACTGTAAAATCCCAAGATGCATCGGGTGCTGGAATGCTGGAACGACTAGACACCAAGAGCACCTAGGCCGAGTCCCGGCTTGGTGGAAAGCGGGGGCCAGAGAAAGGTGCGGTGGGGGCCCTGTCCCCAGGCCCATCTGCTGCCCACCCCACTCGTCTGCCCCAGAGCTCGTCTCCTCCACGTGTCCTCCACGTGAGGCTGGTTTGGACAGGAAGACAACCCACGTTTACAGTGAGAAATAAACGAGGCCTGGGCCAGGACAGCTGTGGGCCCGGTGGTGGAGAGGCGGGGGGCTGTTCGGGTCCCCTTCCCCCAGCTTCCTTCCGCCTCCTCAAGCCGCCCGAGGAACTTTCTGGCATGAAGGGTGTATTAGCTTGCTCAGACTGCCGTAAAACAACACTACAAGCTGAGCAGCTTAAACGGGAAGTTACCGTCTAGCAGTTCTGAAGGCCGAAGGCCGAGGTCAAGGTGCCAGCAGGTCGGTGGCTCCCGAGGCCTCGCTCTCTGGCCGGTAGACGGCTGTTGTCTAGCTTAGGATGTCCTCTCGAGCCCTCCCCACTGTATGCGTGCATATCTGAGTCCCAATGTCCCCTTTTTATAAGGACACCAGTCACGCTGGATTAGAAACACCTCATTTCAACTTAACGCTGGATTAGAAACACCTCATTTCAACTTAATCACCTCTTTAAAGCCCTTATCTCAATAGCATTCCGTTCTGGGGTTACTCGGGTTACGGTTTCAATGCAAATTTTGCAATTTTCAACAAAATTTTGCAATCCTGCATTTCCTCACAGTTCTAGAAGCTAGAAGTCTGAAGTCAGGGTGTTGGCGGGGTTGGGTCCTTCGGAGGCTCTCAGGGAGAAACCGACCCATGCCTCTCTCTGCAAAGACCCTTATTCCAAGTAAGGTCACATTCCGAGGTTCTGAGGGGACCTGTTTCAGGGCCACGGTGTCCCGGCTGCCTGGCCACAGGCGTGTTGCTGGCCCCTCCCCGTGCTGGAGGCCATGGAGGCCTCTGAGAGCACCGACGAGCCACGGCCTCTCCCTGCACTCAGAGGGCCCTCCCGGCCAGCAAGGAGCCAGGGGGGCCCACCTGGCCCTGGACAGGAGATGCAGGAAGATGAAGGCCTACACGGTGGCCCGGGGCAGAGGGGGCTCGGGGGACAGGGAGTGCCGGTGGCCAGGAGCGCAAGGAAAGGTTGGGGCCATAGTTCCCGCAGGCAGCCGCGAGAGAGGCTTCTCCCTGAAGCAGGGGGCGGAGGGAGGCCTGTGGGGGCCCCACAGCCCCTGCCTGCTGCCTCCCCAGGCCTTGGCCCACGCTGTCACACCCCACCCCGGAGTTGGAACCAAAGGGTTCCTGGCAGGGCCTGGGCGGCTTCCAGGCCTCTGACCCTCCCAGCCCAGCAAGGCGGTTCTCACCCACCCACCCACCGACGCCCCCAGGCCTGCAGGCCTGCGGGCCCGCTCCAGCAGGGGCACGGGGGCAGAGGCCGTCGTCAATCATTTATTGGACAGACAGCCTAGAATGTCCCCCTCACCCTCTCTCATTCCTCAGTGCTTCAGGCCAGGCGGGGAATGCTCCCCAAAGACAGAACCCTCATCTCACAGTACACACAGGGCCCTTGTTTCCAAATAATAAATAATATCTCACATTTACTAAGCTATTACTAAGTGTCAACTACTGCATTAAGCATTTCATTACCTGATCGGTCCATTTAACCCTCAAAACACCCCTATAAAGTAAGTAGCATTATAGTCTCCATTTTACAGATGAGGAAACTGAGGTTCAGAGAGGCCCACTGACTTGCCCTGGACCCCGGGCCTGTGGCTCCAGGTCCAGTGCTCTGCCCACACGGCTGGTACCCACAGACCCAGGAGGGTTTTCCCTCACGCTGCTTCTTCCCCTCCCACCAGACTCCTCCAAGAAAAGCCAGGGGAAGTTTGTCAGAATTTGTCGGGAGGAGGGAGGAGGGGCAGCTGGGTCTCCCTCTGGGCTGGGGTTTTCTGACCGGTGCCCCCCCTACCCCCCACCAGCCCTGGAGGCAGGAAGGATCTCCCCCATTGGATCTAAGATCTGGGAAATTCTCAAAGCCCCCCTTTCCCCTTCTCTCCCAGCTGAGACCCAGTCGGGCCCCAGCCCCAGCTGCCCTCGAACAGTCCCTTTGCCAGCGGAGCCGGGGCCTAGAGTGCTTGGGCCCCTGGTGTCCTGTAGGGTCAGAGCAGGGCAAATTCGCCTCTGCTGAGTTTGAGACTGTGCTGAGGGCTTCTGGGGTGCGGAGAAAAAAGCCCAGACGCCATAGCCACAAACAAAGCGGACCTGAGAGTACCATGGTCAGGGCTCAGCCTGGTACCACAACAAGGGGATATCCCCAGAGGCCACCTAAGCCACCATCCAGTGCCGAGTCACTGAGACCCAACCTCACGCCACTCCCACAAGCCACAGATGGTACGGTAAGGCTGGGGTTTCCATCCGTGACTTCCTGCACAGCCTCAGCCCGTCCACCTCACACCCTCAAGGCGCTGGACACCACAGCCCTAAGCAGACTGCTCTGCTCCCCGCCATAGGTCTCAGCAACAGCCCCCGACCCCGACCCCCGGCCGAGGGACTGGGGTGGAGCGGCAGGCCTTCATATCAATTTACCTGACACTGATACTCTATTTCCGGTCCCCCCTTATCTCCCCAGGGAAGGTGACAGCAGGAAAGTGTGAATTCAGAGAGGGCAGGTATAATGTGGTGGGGCAGGGGACAGGAAGAGCTGATGACGACCGTGAGGTCTTATCACTTGTGGCCCTCTTCCTGGGGTCGGCCCACGGGCAGGCTCTGCAGCCAGCACTCTTGCTCACCTCTCCTGAGAGTCAGCACCCTGCGCAGATGGCGGGCCCAGCGACAGAGAGGTTAGACAACATGCCCAAGGCTGCAGGCAGGAAGCAGCTAAGCCGTGTGGGGTGTCTGAACGGAACCCCGATGCGTTGAAGCCTTACTCCCTGCCCCTCTACCGGATCAGGCTTCTGACGTGGCTCCCCACGTGGGTCAGTGAGCTCGGGACAAGCCTAACACTAAGAAGGCCACCAAATAGCAGCTTTCATTGCACCAAAATGCTGTCAGTTCTCATCAGAATGCTACATTCAAAAGGCACACGGGGAAACAGTTCTGGAAAATGCATCTCCCCGCGCCCTCCCCGGGCCATGCAGGGCCCACCTCCCTGAGGACAGAGAAGTAAGAGCGGTGGCTATTCACCAGTCCAGGGAGAGTCACTCTCGGGGTGACCATCAGGAGCTGCTTCTGTCCTTTGGGAAGTTGGAAGGGTCCCTAGGAAGCCAGCTAGTGCTCGTTGCTCTCCACACACTATCCACCTGCACACAAGGGCCCGGGGCTCGCAGTCGGTGAGAAGTGTAGAAGTTTCCAAGATGGAGATGTCACAGCTGTCCCCTGTCACTCCCCACGTCCCACCCCAGGAAGCCAAACCCCCATGATGCCCTGAAAACCAGCAGCAGCCACAGCAGCTCCAGTCTCCTGGTGCCAGGCTCCTGGGAGACACTCACTTCAGGCCACAGGGCCACGTGGCCTCTCACTTCCTAAGACCCAGGGGCTCGTTCCCCGAATCATCCATCTAACATCCGTTTACTGAACACCTATCACCTGCCACTTGCTGTGCCAGGATAGAGCTGAAGACAAGGGAGGCTCGGTTCTTGCCCCAGGATCTTACCACTGAGTGGGACAGAGCAAAGGAAGGGCCTCGGACTCAGGGCGCCTTAGCTCCCCAGTTAGACCCCCGGGTCTGGGGGATCAGGGAAGGCCTGTGAGGTGCGCATACGGGAGCCAAGGCCTGAGTAGGAGTTTGGTGGGAGAAAGGGAGCTGTGTGGGTGGACCTGGAAGCCAGGGGAAGCCCACAGTCTTAACGAGAACCAGAGAAAAGCTTCAGCGGGAATCTTCCCTGTGGGCCACGCAGGAGGAAAGGGGTGGGAACAGGAAGTGGTGGTCTGGCCCTGCCCTGACTTCTCCCGGGCACTGAGTGACCCCTGACATGTTTACTTGTTTCAGTCCATGTCCCAGCACTAGCATGGGGGCTCCCGTGGGGACAGGTCCTTGTTGTCACTGTTGCCTGGCTCACTGCTGTGTCTGGAGAGCCTAGGACAGTGTCTAGCACACAGTAGGAGTTTGCTACATATGTGGTGAGTGAATAAGCGAATGAATGAATGAATGAGTGACCTACTTCTGTGCTATGATATAGGCAACAAAGAATCAGACCCTCTGTTCTTATTTCTAAACAGCAAACACAAGACATCCATTCTGGAAGTGGGTGGTGGTCTTGCTTCGTGCCTTTGGGGTTTATGCTACATGCTAAGAGGGACAAAAGAGAAAGAGCACTATTAATCTGAAGGAGGGGAAACATGTAAGGGGTCCTAGGGTGCGTGCCCAACAACGAGGCTCCTCTGGTTCAGAGAAATTAAAGCATCCCACCCATCGCTTTCCTGGCACAGGCGGGAAACCAGGCTAGAGGAGAAGGCCAAACCCTGAAACAACGTGGCCACTATGTTCGAGGAAACGGGGAAAAACACCCAAGAACAAAACACTACCTCTGCTGCCGTGGGGCTTAAGTTCTAGCAGCGGGAGACGCTAAGCAATGAGCCCCCCGTCAGCCATTTAGTAACATGGGAGGGCAAGGATGGGAAAGCTCAGGGAGGTGGAGGGCGCGACGGGGTGGGGCGGCCACTGCTCCAGGGGTTCAGGGAAGCCTCTGGAAGGAAGAGACACTCGGTTGAGGTGAGGAAGGTGAGGAGGCGCTGCAGGGGGTGAAGGTGGGGGACAGGAAGAAATCCCACGATCCCAAGTGAGACGGAGGGAAGGGCCCAGAAGAATCACCTGAACAAGCAGTGGTGACAATTCATGGTCAGCTGGGACGGGTGGATGCGGGTGGAATGCACTGCTGGCTGCACAAAGCTCTGTCCGGGGGGCCGCTCTGCCTATGACCTTCATTCTCGGGGCCTCAGGCTTGAAAAAGTTTAGTCCCCAAACTCACACGAATGAAGTGGCTCTGGAGCGGCAGCGTGGGCAAGACAAAGCCTGTGGCCTTCCGCCAGCACCTCCCTGCAGCGCTTGCAGGCAGAGCGGGGGCAAAGATCCGGTGGAGGCGGTTGTGTCCCCACTCCAGCTAACTGTTCCAGACAGTCGGGGGGCGCAGGGCCGAAAATCAGTACACAAAAAAGACCAGAGTTTTTAGGCTTAAGGCCTTTTGCGCCTCATTAATTCTAAGATGGGAATTCTTTCACATTTTTTAAATCTTCACCTGGGGCGTATTTACTGATTTTAGAGGAAGAAATACTGACATGAAAGAGAAACATCGATTGGTTGTGTCTTGTATGCACCTCGACCGGGGATCGAACTCACAACTTAGGCACGTACCCAGATTGGGAATGGAACCCACAACCTTTTGGGGCACGGGACGGCGCTCCAGCAAACCGAGCCACCCTGCCTGGGCATCTTTCACATTTTAACATCTCCGAAGTCAGCATCTTCTCAGCTGGTGTGTCAGTCTGCAGCATCTTCCTGGTGGCACGTAAAGTCAGGGTGAGTCTTGCGATCGCTGGCACCACAGATTTGACGAAACACACCCTGGAGCCCTTGGGCTGTGGCTTCCTGCACATGGAACTGACTAAAAGCAAAAAGGACAGAAACCTACTGGCTTCTCAGAACCGTCCTTCCAGAGAAAGCCACCACACCCTGACGGTTTAATGGAGCCTGGACCTTTATGGGAAAAACACTTTTATCTTGTTCTGCACTGGCTGAACTTTAAAATTAACCTTAGCTGTGTTTCGTCATTTTTGTCTGACAGAAGGCTTCCAGATTCTCTCCGCCCTCAGGCCAAAGAATTTCTAGCAAAACCACTGACTCCCATAGGCTCTTTGACTTAAAATTACACGTGGGACAACAAGGCCCTATTCGAAAAGGGGCACAGGACTAACAAGCCTCTCCAAAGACACGGGAAGAGCCCAGAGGCACATGAAGAAATGCTGAACATCACTAACCATCGGGAAAATGCAAACCGAAGGAGCAGTGAGATCCCACCCACACCAAGATGGCTATTATCAAGCCAGCAGAGAATAAAATGTTGGTGAGGATGTGGAAACATTGGAACCCCTTGGCATCGCTGGCAGGGACGTAAAATCGTGCACCTGCTGCACTGTACAGCAGGTCCTCGAATGACATCGTTTCATTCACGCCAAGGAGATGCCATAGGAACTTACCTTGTCTACATCAATTAGCCTGTGGTAAAATTGGTTTCATTATACTTGTTTCACTTAAAGTTGCAGAGCCAAACTCAGACATCGAAGACTTACAGAACAGTGGTTCCTCAAAAAATTAAACACAGAATTAGCATATGATCCAACAATTCCACTTCTGGTTACCTAACCAAAAGAACTGAAAGCAGGGCTCCTGTGGATTCGTGTCCAGCCATGGTCACAGCGGCATTATTCACAATAACCAAAAGGTGGACGCCGCCCAAGTGTCCATATCACGGATGGATAAACAAAATGGGATAGATCCATACAACGAAACACTCACTCTTCAGCCTTAAAAAGGAGGGAAATTTTGAGGCATTACAACACAAATAAACCTTGAGGATATTCTCCTAAATGAATCGAACCAGACACCAAAAAAGACAAACACTGTATGACTCACAGGAGGCCCCTAGAGCAGTCAAGTTCCCAAACACAGAAAGTAGAGTGGTGGCTGCCAGGGGCCAGGGGAGAGGGGGGAGTTGTTGGGTGACGGGTATGAAGTTCCAGGTTTGGGTGTTGTTTTTTTTTAAGATTTTATTTACTCATTTTTAGAGAGAGGAGAAGGTGAAAAGGGAGAGAAACGCAGATCAGTTGCCTCTCATGTGCCCCCTGTGGGGGACCTGGCCTGCAACCCAGGCGTGTCCCCTGACCGGGAACTGCACCAGTGACCCTTTGGTCCACCTGCTGGTGCTCAGCACACTGAGCCGCCCCAGCCAGGGCTGAAGTTCCAGGTTCGCAACATGAAAATAACTCTGGAGATGGCTGGTGATGACTGTACGACAGTGTGGACGTGCTTAATGCCACCGAACTGCATGTATCGAAGTGGTAAATTTTACACAAAAATAAATTTTTCAAAATTTCACGTGGGAAAGGCTTTGTTTCTTCAGGTGCTGGAATCACATGGCACACCACGACCTGCTGTGGGACCTGCCCACAGACATGTACAGTGTGGGTCAAACGGGTATTTGATCCTGAGGGCCTTTGGAGGGGACATGTGCTCACCAGGGAGCCCTGAGCGCCACCACTCCGTCACCTTGCCTGCCTGGCTACTGAAGGCATCTGAGGTTGGAGCCCCAGAGACAGATGAGAGGAGGCTTTAGGCAAGAATCTGTGGTGCCATTACTTGCTAGTGGCCTCTGCTGCCCTGGGCCCAGGGCTCCCGACAGACAGAGCTGGTAGAAGTCAGGTAACAGGACATGGAGGACAGTAATGCTCACCAAAAATCCCAGGAGCCCTCTCCGTGCCCCAACCCCACGCTGCCAGGTGGGGCCCAGGTAACCAGCTCTGGCCAATGAACCATAAGCGGAAGCGACCTGTTTGTCATGAGATTACTGGGCTGAAGCAACAGGCCATGTCCCCCAGGGTGGGGCCTCCACTGGCCTAGGTCCCCAAGAGACAATGTCAAAAGCAGAGGCCCCATGTGGCCCAGGACAGAAAGGCAGTATGAGCGAGTCGGCAAGAAATAAGCCTTTATGTCGAACCACTGGGGCCTGGGGGTTCATTTGCTACTGCAGTGTAACCTCGCTTATCCCGACTCACACATGCTGTGCACGAGGGGAAGGGAAAGGGTTTCACAGCTTCACAAGCTCTGGGTGGGAACCGCGGAGGCTACAGCCCCAGACCCATCCCTCGATGCTGAGAAACCTCAGAAAACGTCAACAAGGTTTCTCTGGGCTTCACTTCCCGCTTTGCATCTTAGAAAAACAGGAATTTCTTATCTTTCCACCCATGGAGGGAAAGACAGGTACTGCTTCTTAATCGAGACTCACCCACAGCTTCTAGGGTTGGGCTAGAGGGGGGAGGAGGAGCCACCTGGCCAAGGGACTTCAAGGGAGCCTCTCCATGAACGGACACCAGCGTCAGGGACCAAGAAGGGCAGCGCTCACTCACTCCCCACTGTTCCTTCAGCCTCATCTACAGGGGACAGCCTGAGACCCCAAGCCCCTTGCTGAGATGGCTTTTTAATACTGACCTTGACCTCAGTTTGTCTTGAGAGCCCTCGCCCCCACCTGGGAGGCCATCTACCCAGAGCTGGGAGCTGCACAAGAGCCACTCGCAGGGCGCCGGATCCACCCCGCCTGGCACGGGCTATCAGACGCCCCTCTCCCCAGGAGAGGGGACGCAAGGCTAAGGCCAGGGCACCTCCTGGGCCCTGCCGGCACCAGCAGGACAGACCCAGCACAGGTAGGAACCAGAGCAGCAGACAGTGTGTGAGCTTTATTCCCAAACGTGTCACAGAATGGCCTCACTTCCCACCCCTGAGCCCCTTCTGAACCCGGGACAGAGACCCGCCTGACCAACCTAGGAGGGCGAGGCCAAGGTCGCCTCCCGCTGAGGCCAGGCGGGGCTCCCACCATGGGCACCCCTGCCAGAGGGGAGAAGCTGGAGGCGATGGCCGGGGCACTGTCCTCCATGTAGCCAGTTCTCAGGGCCTCAGCCAGGGGACGCAGGGCTGGGGTGCCTAAGGTTCTGACCAGATCGGGGTGGGGAGTGGGACCCGCACAGGCAGGGCCTGGATGGTGAATGAGGAGGTGTCAGAGAAGGCCACTTTGGGGGCAGGTCACCCCGGTTCCAGCCTCATCCCCTTCTGGATCTCAGAATCAGGGTCCTTCTTGGGTGGAATGGGGCAGTCAGTGGGGAGTGCTGGAGCCTGGAAGGGTGCCTTGGGTCTGGGCCAGGAGAGGGGGATGGGCCTCTATGGGGAGACCTCCCAATCCTACGCTGGGACTCTGCTGTGCCAGGCATCTGTCCTCCCAGGGCACCCCAGACCATGCTGGTTGGGAAGTGCCCGCCGACGGCTTCCAGTGCTGGGCCTTGGAGGCGACACAGGACCAGAGGTCCAGGCTCTTGGGGGCTGAGCTTCTCTCAGATTTTGGAGGGAGAATGTCCCAGCCCAGCAGACAATGCTGTGGAGAGCAAGGGGTTCAGGCGCCTGGTCGGGGGACAGGGCTCTCCCCGAATAGTCACAGTGTCCCCTACAGACCGAGGCTCCCCCAGGGCAAGGGCCTGTGTCTACCCACTGGGCCTCCCTTTCCTAGCCCTGCTGACCTGGGCCCTGGCCCTGCCCCAGACGGGCAGAGGGAAGGTCGCGGGCCCTGATGGAGCGCTACCCGTGTGCCGGCCTCTGCCCCGCGCCTGACAGGTGCCAGCTCCCTGAACTGCTCCGTCTCCCCACGCAAACCTGAGGGTGGCGCTCTGTGCCCATTTTACAGACATGCACACCGGTTCTCTTTGGTACCCTTTCTCCTCCCCCAGGCCCAGTTCCCCCAGACTTGGCTGGGGGTGACCGGGGTCCCCACTGACCCCCGTCCCACCCCGGAGACACAAAGGACATTAGGGGAGGGGCTATAGAAGCACATCAGGGGAGGTACTACAGAAGCCTAAGGATCTGGGTTCAAACCCCAGCTCTCCCACCAGCTGGACAAGTCACCCCCTCCCTGCCTCAGCGTCCCCACCTGGGAAGTGGGACAGCACCAGAGCCTACGTTCTCAGCTTTGGTGGGGTCCCGTGAGATAATCCTCCTAAGGGCTGCACATGCAGCACACGAGAGCTTGACAAATGGGGCCAACGAGGGGGGAGACACTTCTGGGCACCAGGGAGTGGGTGACGAACAGGCAGAGCACAGGGGACGGAGCGGCCGGGCCTGAACTCCAGAGATTTGAGTCCTCATCCTTCTCAAGTTCGGCCTCGCTGTGGGGCCTTGGCACAGCCCCAGCCCTCTTTGGGCCTCAGTCTCCACACGGGGACCTGGGCCAGAAAGGAGCAGCCCCACCCCCACCCAGGTCCCACGTGGCTGCTCACCCGGGGCAGGGCCAGCGTGTCAGAGGCGTCAAAGCTCTTCCGCCGGTGGATGCGGTACTGGTGCGGGGGGTCCAGGATGGACAGTGGGATGCTCACCCTGGGCAGGGGTAGCAGTGGGGGCATTGCCACAGCCCCAGGCCCATTCTTCCCTCCTTCAAACTGGTGGGTCCCAGGTTGACTCCCTGCTCAGCTCCCGCTGTCCCCAAGGCTGCGCCCAGGTGTCCTGCCTGTTGTGGCCACTCACCTGACCTGCGCTGGCTCTGCCAGGGTCTCAGGGCCCCGCTGGTCCCGTTGTGTCCTGCACAGGCGGCAGGGGGTGCCAGGATCCGAAGGCACCAGAAACAGGCGCTGGTTGACACGGTAACAGTACACACCTGGGAGGCCCATGCAATGCAGGAGCTCCCCCTCAGCCTGGGAACCTAGATCCTGGGGCCCCTTGCTGTCCCCAAACACTTGGGCCCGCCAACCCCTCCAATCTCCCCCGCCACCACCCTCACAGGTGTGTACATGTGTACACACACAGCATGCACACGGACTTGTACTTACACATAAAACACGGAACACATACTTCTACTCAAGCATGACACGTGTGCACACACCCATACCAGCCAGCACCTTCACATGTGGAAATGTCATGCGTACAAACACAGAGTACAGCTCCAGACAAATTCATGGACACACACGCACATGCCTACATTTGTAATCACACATGCAGAGGACACTTGTACACGTCCACTCACACGAACGCCTCTCACACACATGTACGTACAGTGCACACTGCGCGTGCATGCCTACAGCAGACACGTGCGCTCACATGACTATGCCGGGCCACCCGCCACGGGCCACACACGTGAACAGGGGAGTGTGTGGGAGTGGGGGGCACATGGGAAGTGAGGCCACTGAGAGGAAAACAAAGGCTGCTGGGGTGCGGGGAGGCGGGGCAATGCAGCCGGAACTGACCCCACCTCCCTCCCAGGGCCTGCCCTGCCCGGTCCAGACACCTGGTCTGACCTCCCCAGGCACGCCCAACCCATGACCTTGACCAGGGTTTGCGCTCACATTCGTGGTCTTCCTCGGCACGGGCGCCCTCATGGGGGCCTAGGAGCTTGGGTCTGTAAAGCGAGAGCGGTGAGCTGGCCGGCGACAGGGTCCCTGAGCTGCCGACCCGCCACTTGCCTGCCCCTACTCACGCGGGGTCACTGTGAATGCATTCCTCCTTGTTGGCTTCCCGGAACTCCTGCAGCTTCGAGAAGAAGTCCTCAGGCCTGCTGCTGATGGGCGAGCTGTTGTCCAGAGACCCTGAAGTGGGCAAAGCGCGGGCAGCTGCTGTGTGGCCACGGGCCAAGGCCGGGCGGACACTCAGCGCTGGCACCCCCGCCCACCTGCCTCGCCCCCACCAGGCCCCACAGACCTGAGAGGACCCTCCGCTCACTGTGACTGCTGGTTTTGTCTCAGGGTCCATGTACCCTGGTGCATGTACAATTGTCCATGAAAAAAACATTTACAGAGCCCCTGCTACGGGCCAGACACTGTTTTACGTGCTGGGGGAAAGAGCAGCGAATGAGACAAAGCCCCTGCCCTCATGAGGCTTACGTACTAATATGGTGGCAACAAACTGAACACCAAAGAAACATGTGATACAACACTGAATGGTGACACCTTCCAGGAAGGAAAAGAGAGCAGAGCCGGGAAGCCCAGCTTGATAGC
>PVJD01018077.1:0-15569 GCA_004026545.1 Mormoops blainvillei | reverse complement strand
GGTGGGAAATTGGGAGGGGTAGACCAAGGCAGCGAGAGGAGAGACAGAGAGCGGAGGGAACCAGATGTGTGGGCAGAGCTGGAGCCAAATGAAGTGACCCGTGAGTTCTGTGGGTGCGGAGGGGAAGGTGGAATCCCACCTGACCCCGTGTCTGGCTTGGGCAGCTTTGGGCAGCCTCTCCACCTCTCCCAGCCTGGGCCTGCGCTGCCTCCTCTGCCCCGCAGAGGCTGCGTGGTCAGGTGCGCACCTCCCCCCTTGCCCTCATCGTTTATGTCATAATTATTCCTATGCCCACCTGACTGGGCATTCTCCAAGGGCAGGGCCATGGGCTGGGCTGCTCTGTGTCTTCAGTGCTGACCGTGGCACTGGGCGTGGCTTCCATGCCATAAATAGTAGCCAAACTCACACACCACACAGAGTGTGCTCCGTGTTCCAGGCACCGTGTTAAGCGTTGGGTGCGGAGCGACCAGCAGTGCTTAACCAATGCCTGCCTTCACAGGACGCGTGCTGGGCGGGGGAAGCAAGAAACAAGGGCATCCCAGCAGCCAGGGGGCAGCCAGAGGGGCCGAGCGAGAGAACGGGGGCTTTTGTCCTTTTTTTCCCCACTGCTGTACCTCCAAGGTCTAGAACAGCAACTAACGGAATCAATAGATGAATACTTACGAAGGACAATCAAAGCTGTGAAGGAAAAGAACGGGGCACCAAGAGAGAAAAGAAAAAGGGAGCTATCTAAGATGCTTGGCCAGGGAAGGCGTCTTGGAGGAGGTGACCTCGCGCACGACAGTCTGTAGTGTGAGGAGTCAGCCGTGTGACGCGGGACGGGGGGGCGGGGGGCGGCATGAGGAAGCCATGGCCCAGGCCGAGGGAACAGTGAGTAAATGAAGGAACACATGAAGTTGCACCCATTTGGAAATGTGCAAAATCACAGCCCAAGCGGGGACCCACAGCCCCCCCCCCACTTCCTTCAAGGGGTGCTGCCCTTCCCGCACACATCAAATAGTGAATTTATAGGGACACATGATCCAGTTCTCCCTATGCAAACATTGTCATAAAAGAGGATTCCAATTCGGTATTCGAAATTGAAAAACTGGGGGGGAAGACAGCGAGGTTGGTCACGGCTGATAGAAACAGCGCAGCCGAGAAGGGACGGCAAACGGCTTGAGCCACGGAGCTCATCAGGGTGGGATTCGCAGGCCTCTTGGAGGGGCTCGTCCCGTGTTTCCCCACTCGCTTTTGGTAGGCAGCAGGAGAGAGAGGAAGAGGGAAACGTTAGGAAGTGGCATTCTGCTAAACCAGATAACAAGAAATGGCATGCATGATTTTCTCCAAGTCAGAATTTGTTTCATCCATTTGCAGCTCTGGGCCCTGACATTGGACTTGGTCAGCCCCTGACCAGGGGGGTCAAGGTCAAGCGTCTCTTTCAGGCAGGACAGAAAGGCAGGGGACCTTGGTCCAAGTGTTCCCAGCAGGGGTTGACACTGGGCTTGGAGGGAAGGCCCAGACCAGGACAAGGCACGTCGGGTGGAGGGAGCCAGCCAGTAGCCCCCTCTGCCTTCCTGGGAGGAGCTCCCAAAGTGCTCTATCCTTCTCCCCCCGACCCAGCCCTGGCTCTGTGGTCTTCACACCCCCCCTCCAATGCCTTGGACCTCTGTGCCAAATGCGCCCTTAAACCTGCCTTCCCCTTGAGCCCATGATTACCCTGTAGCCCTCTGCAATGCAAGCAACTCACGTCCCCAGGCCCCATGAAGTTCCCTTTGACAAGTGGGCTCATGCACTCACTCTCCAGTGCGTTCCACCAACGTGTAAACCCCTTCTCTTTTGCCCCTGTGCTGTCCCCGCCCGTTCCACTTTCTACCCTCCTCATCAACATTATCAGTCACTTCCTCGCTACCCTTTTAAAAATTATTTTTCTATCCTCACCTGCAGACATTTTTTTTTCATTGCTTTGAGAGAGGGAGGAAGGGGGGAGGGTGCAGGGAGAGAGGGAGTGAAGGAGGAGAGAAACAGCAATTCATTGCCTCCCATACACGCCCCGACCTGGGACCAAACCTGCAACCCAAGCATGCACCCTGACCAGACCTGGGACCCTTCGGTTTGCAGGATGATGCCCAACCAACGGAGCCGCACCGGCCAGGGCTTCCTCTCTGCTCTCATCATCCCCTTGCCTCTCAGTGTCTTGACTGTCTCACTTCCTGTCTGTGCATTCTACTCTGGCTGTAGCGGGATCTTGATCTCCAGCACCTCTTAATCTTAACTTCACCCATCTGCTCTGCGACCTTTGTCCCTTTAGCTTTTTCACTCATTACTCACCCTACTCCTGTTCACCATCCTTCCCTTGATCTCTCGATTCTCCATCTCCTCCTGTTCTTCTCACTCCTTTCCTCCTTTAGCCTAAGCCCCTTGGATAACACTTCAGCCGTTCTTTCAACAATACCCTCATTTCCTTGTCCTGTTGCCCCAAATAAAACTGGAATTATCTTCTGGAAGGCGGGCCCCTTATAGTACAGGCTTCCCCTACTAGGTTAGTGTTCTAGGAACCCATCTGTATCAGTGTACCAGCCGGCGTGGTTATGAGAGTCTGCATTCTGCCTAACTGAATTTTTTTTTTTATGACCCTCTCACCGTGTTTGCCCATTTCACGATGGGTGGTTTACAAGCGCACCTCCCCACACCACACTGAGAGCGTGGCAGCTTTTGACCAAAAGCGTGCCCCACCTACCCATTCCCCCAGCCTCGCCCCGAGCAACTTTTTTTGTTTGATTCCCCTGGTGAAAAAAGTCCTCAAAGGGAAATGTTTTGCCAGTGTGGAAGAGGTGGAACCAACACAGCAGAAGCATGGAAAGGCATCAGAATTGACGAGTCCAAAAACTGTTTTGAGCAGCAGGAAAAAAGTCTCCAAATTGTGTATCGCATCAAATGAAGAGTGCTTTGAAGGTGATTGAAGTTTAAACATGTAAGAATAAATACACAATTTTTTATAAATAAACTCCATTTTGGAGGGGGGGGTCCCCCCTCGTATTTCTCCAAACCCAACCCCACCTCCCAGTCAGTCCAGCCACCCCTTCCTCCATTTCTGCACGAACCATGTTCCTGAGGGCTTCTGAGACAAGCCATACAGCCCTGCTCGTGCTGTCCCTGGAGATGAGTCCTCTCCGCCCTCCGCAGGCCCCACAGGCGCATGGCAGTGATTCCCGCTTCTCCAGGCTGATCGCTTCAGACGCCTAGCCAACATCGAGTCCTTTCCCCAGGACTGGTCGCTCACTTTCAGCAAAGACCGTGACCTCCTCCTCGACTTAGAACTTGGAGCCCGTGTCATCACAGGATCTCCTCCAGCCTCCTGCCGTCCTACCTCCTGCCTTCTCTACAGTCTCCTGCTCTTACTCCCCATCTCTCCTCCAGCCTTCAGCTAATCATGTAATCTCTCTCATTCTCCTTCTCTCTCTCCGTTTATCTCTCTCGGTCTCTATCCCTGTTTCCATTTCTCTGTCTCTCTCCCCTTCCTTATCATGTAAATAAACACGGTTAGGTTTCTCCCACCTTAAAAAGATTTTTAAACTCCCCCTCCACAAGGCCATAGGACTCATCCATTACCACCTAACTTCTCTATTCTGTCACTTCCAAGAAACACCATCTTCACGTGGCCTCTCCTCTTCCTGTCTCATCTTGCTCTTCTCCCATTGGGTGTTGTTGGCCCCATCCTGCCTCTCAGCCTGCTCCTACCAGTATCAACATTGACCTTCACTGACCTGCTTTTCAGTCCTATTTAACCTTCCTCACAGTGTGCGATGCTGTCAATCTCATTGAAGCTCATTCTTCTCTAAGCCTCTGTGACCCTGCTCTCCCCAGCACTGTAATCCAGCATCGTGCTGGTCCCTGCAGTATTCCTATGTGTTCTGTCCTGGACTGACAATGCTTCCCACCATCCTTGGGTGGTATCATCCTTCTCGTGGCTTCTTTTATCCCCTAGGACTTGAATCCCAAATTCTGTATTTCTAGACCAGACTTTTCTCCTGAGCTTCATACCCACGTAACCACTTTCTACTCACAGTGTTTCCTTGGGGTACCACAGACCCCTCAAAACTCAGCATGACCTCCTGGTGACCCTCCAGACCTGCTCCTCCTCTTGCATTCTTGTCTCAGTGAAAGCGCACCCAGGGCCCAAGGCCAGACCCCCCAGTCATGGTAGACCCACACCTCCCCCTTACCTCCTGGATTCTCCCTCTTGGTGTGGCCTATGGCTTCTTCCTGCTTCAGACCGTCCAGATCTTTCTGCCTCTCCCCATCCGCTCTGCCTGGGCCCAGCCCAGGATGCCAGCAAACCATCTCCCAGGTTATCGTGAGCCTCCCACCGGAATAGAAGCTCCACAGAGGCAGGGCTGACATCTGCCTTGTTTTCTGTTGAACTGCCCATGCTCCGCACCGTGGCTCACTCAGTAGACCCTCAAATGTTTGTTCAATGAATGAAGGATCTCCCTGCCCCCAGGATTACTGACCCTGACCATTCTCCAGACAATAGTCAGGGTGATCTTTTAAAATGTACAATGTGAAATGCTAAATAGAATGACACCCTTCATCGACCCCCTGTTGCCTATTATCTACGGCCCCGTGCTCTTTGCAGCTTGCACAGGCCTCTTGCAGCCTCATCTCTCACCACTTAGTCCACAGCGCACATGCTTGTGGAAAGGCAGTGTGGCACAGCGGTTAAGAGCCCATACAGCCCGCGTTTGGATCTCCAATCCACCAGGTCCTAGCTCTGTGACCTCAGGTAGTTACGTGATCTCTCTGTGCCTCAGTTTCCTCCATTTTAAAATAGCTATAATAGTGCCTAGCTCTCAGGGCTACTATAAGGATACAATGAGCCAATATGTCTGTAGTGTCCAGAGTGACTGCTGTCGCGGCAGCAGCACGGGAGCTTTGAGTTACGTACCTGAAAGTTATTAGTTTACTATCCCTGCTCTCATTGCAGCCCTACAGTCTGACCTCTGAGGCTTCGCATGGGTTCTTTTCTACCTCAAGGCTGCTTCTCCTCCCTTCTCTCCCACTTGCTCCTTTTTGCTCCAGCTTTATTGAAATATAATTGACAGATAACATTGTGTAAGTTTAAGGTATATAACATGATGATTTGATATATGCATATATTATAAAATGATTACCACAATATGGTTAGTTAACACAACCATCATCTTACATAGTCACAGTTGTGTGTGTGTGTGTGTGTGTGTGTGATGATGAGAACTTTTAAGATCAGCTCTGTTAGCAACTTTCCAATATGCGACACGGTCTCGTTAACTATAGTCACCGTGCTGTACGTTGCACCCCCAGAACTTATTCATCTTATAACTGGAAGTTTGTGCCCTTTGAGCATCAGCTTCCAATATCCCTCATTCCCCCAGCCCTGGCAACTACCAGTCTACTCACTGTTTCTATGAGTTTGCTTTTGTTGGATTCGACATGTAAGTGAGAGCATACGGCATGGATCTTTCTCTGTCTGGCTTACGTCACTTAGCATAAGTCCCTCAAATTTCATCCATGTTGTCGCAAGTGGTGAGATTTCCATCTTGTTTATGACTGAATAATATTCCTGTGTGTGCACATCCACTACATTTTCTTTATTCCTTCATCCATTAATAGGCAGAGGTCGTTTTCATGTCTTGGCTATTGTCAGTGATGCTGCAAGGAATCCCACTTGCCCTCCCACCTGCTGACTCCTGCACAGGCTTCAGGCCTCAGCTTAGATGTCACCACCTCCAAGAAGCCTTCCCTGTTGCCAGGGCTGGGACAGGGGTGAGGAGAGCAAGGCACTCACCTTGGGCATAAAATTTAAAGGAGGTGGAGAATGCCAAAAAACAAAACCTTCAATGATTAAGATAAATATTTTAATGTAATTTTAAACATCAGGATTAATGCAAAATGTCTATAATTAAGGATATCAGCATTTGAAATAACAACAGGCCTGATGGCCAGGACTAGGGTGAGACCGACGAGGTGAGTCATGCAAGTGCCAGGTCAGATTTGGTCTGTATTTTAAGTTTTGGTAGTTTCCTTCATGTTGGATTCAATTTATAGGCATTAGTTTTGGTTTTCTTTTAAAAAAATTATTGCACTAAGATATTATTTGTATTGATTCCTGAGTTTGGGTGCCCTCTAAAATTTTGTGCCCAAGGTCAGTGCCTCACTCCCCCCACCCTATTTTCCGCCTCACTTTCCAAGTTCGCGTTAGGTGTCCCTCTGGGTGCTTCCACAACACGAGTCACCCTGAGTCACAAACACCTCTTTCCTTGCTGCATCACGACCGGATTGTTCAGCCATTGACAGCTGAGCCCCTATCCAGAGCTCAAGTCTGCAACGCAGGGCCTGGCACATTGCAGGCGCCCATGATATCCTTCTGGCCGCGCTGGCGGCAGGAGAAACAGGGTGGACGTGGGCATGTGGGAAGGCCCAGTGCCTGCACCATGGGAAGGCTAGGCAGATGCCTCCCTCCCTCTGAGGACACTGGGTCTCTTCAGCCGATCACACTGTCAGGTGAGCTGATGTTGGCAGGGACATAGGAGAATGTATCTACATTTGTATCTTCTACAACATGGTGAGACCTACAAAGAAATCTTAAATCGGGGTCCTCTCCTGGGGAGCCCCAGTGACGCTTTTCAAATGCTGGGTAACTTTCATCAGGTCTCAAAATGCTGCAGTAGCAGTCCTTGCCAGAGTCTCACACACCAGAGAGAGCGTGTTTGGGGACACCTGGAAGGAGGACGGCCTTACTGCTTGCTTCTCCAGATCAACTTATCACAGGGGCCCCTTCTTCCCTTCGTGAGAGTCCCTGGAGCTCTGGGACCTGGAGCAAAGGGACCCCCTTCCCAGGAATACCTTGGTGTGTACCCTCCCCTCACCGTGGCAGAGGAAAGCCAGCATCAAAGGAGGATCAGTAGTGCAGGTGCGTGTGTGGAGGGCGAGGCCGAGAGGGTGTGCGAGAAGGGCAGTGTGTGAGCCGCTCTGTACTTGAGTCCTTAGACCCAGCACACAGCCTGGTCACTCCGACCCCACGCCCTTCTTCCCCTCACACCCGAGGACCCTAGGTGTTTGACCGGGATCACACACACAAAATCCCAGCCACAGGATACCTGGCTCTGCCAGCTCTTGGCAGAGGGCTGGAGGCCCTGGGTTTGGCAGAGGGGTGGCAGGGGGATAACGTGAGTGCAACATGACAGTCAAGTGCCAGTCCATACAAAGCAGGGCACGGGGCCAGTCTGGTCGGCCCATGGAAGCCCAACAGTTGCGGTAAGAAACTTTTTGCAGAATCATTCCTGGTAGTTCACAAATGGCAACTTCGGGGACTGTGGCTCCTGACAGCCCGTAACAGTGTCTACAGAAAAGCCAGGGTCCCTTTGGCCTGACAAGCCTGGGAAGGTGTCCAAAAAACTCCCATTACTCCAACCTCCTCTCTCCCAAATCATGGGACTCTACCAGTCATCCCCTACCGTCTGTCACTTCATTCACTGCTCCCTGTCGTCCCCACAGGATGCCTTCCCCCCTGGGAACAGAGCTCCTCCTCCCTGCTCCTCCGCCCTCCCCGTGTTCCCCTCCCTCCCCTCCTGCCTCCTCCACCCTCATCTCACAGCACCCAACACAAGGCTGGTGGAAGTGGGGGTGACTCCTCGAAGGAAACGCCAAGAGTCGGCCGGGGCAGATTCCTTTACTGAAGCGAGGCAGCCGCCCCGAGAGGCGAGTCCAGGCCCCCAGAGCTTTCCCAGGGAACCCACTCCTCGTCTGACTCACCACTGCTGAATCAAATGAACTTAAAAGCATGCCTAACGAGTCATTTGTTTCATTTTACCTGCTACTATCGCAAATTGAATTTTTAAAAAATATCTTCATGGAAGTGCTTCCATATCAGAAAGCAGCCAATATTGATTCTCACTTAATCTCTGGTTTGGGGAAAGGCAGGCTGCCAAGCATCAGCCGCCTTCTCTTCTCGTGCTCGCCTTTGCGGCTCAGGGACGGGCTGCACTCAAGATCTGTCAAGTGGCATTAGCGATACAAACGCAGAGTCGAGCTCGGTAAGGAAGTCTTCAGACTTTGGGACTTGTTAGCTGGTGGGGCAGGCATCCCATGAAGAACCTAGATGCACCTTCCCAGAATGAAAATATCCAAGCACCTAAGAATGTTTGGGTGGACACAGAGGCATGGGCATTTGGCGACCAGAAGGCCCAGGATGCAGGGCTGCTCATCAAAGAGCCTCCCCGTGTCACTCTGAGTGCTGACTCAGGGCAGTGCAGCTGCAGAGCGTGTCACGGGGACCTTCGGCTCCACGAGAGGGATGAAGTCACCTTTTGTCTCTGTTTTCTTGTCTTTCTGTCTTTCAGAGATCGAGCAGGGCAGCTGCGGTGATCCTGGCATCCCTGCCTACGGCCAGAGGGAAGGCTCTCGCTTTCACCATGGCGACACACTCAAGTTTGAGTGCCAGCCTGCCTTTGAGCTGGTGGGGCAGAAGGCAATCACGTGCCAAAAGAATAACCAGTGGTCGGCTAAGAAGCCAGGCTGTGTGTGTAAGTGAGTGGGAGGAGGCCACGCTGGGGTCTCCGCTGAGAGACAGGGGCCCGTTCCTAGCTATATTCCAGGGGCCCCATCCCTGGTAACCTTGCAGATGGTTAACTACCTCACTCTGGTTAGTTTCTTCTGTTCCTCACAACACTGCTGCTTGGGTCCTCCTTTCTGGCAGTATCGCAGGCCGTAGCACTGAGAACGGTTGCTCTTGACGTTTGGGGACCTTCTTCAATGCCGTCTTACCCTCCCGGGTGATCCTGTAGAGCAAGGCTGCGGCCACTGGGGCTTGGTCCACCAGGCTCAGACCCAGGCGTTTAATCCTCGCTCTTGTTGCCACCAATGACACCAGACAGTCAAGCCAGGGTGGAAGGGACCATCAAGTTTGTAAGACTGTAGACTCCGTACCAGCCTCTGTGTACTGTGGGCAGCCGTAACCCTGCCGGGATGCAAGTTTCCTCCGACTGCTTCCTCTTGGACTGGCTTTATGGCAGGGCGGGGATCGGGCTGTCTTTGGACTGTTGACCCTCTGGCAAAAACGTTGCAGTGGAGGGTGCTCTGTTCTACAGAGATCACAAGGAGGCCCGTCTTCCTTCCTCTTAGGTGGTGTGGTCATTCTTTCGTCGCACGTCATACTTTAAGTCCAGGGTCCCTGTGGGTCTGGCAAGCGTGACGGGGTTGTGTGTGGTTCAGGGTGGCGCAGGCCTGGTCTCTGTTGAGAAATCAAAAGATCCAGCGTCTCTGGGCTGTCACCTCTTCTCTTCCAACCGTCACCGCCCGACTTTCTCCGCCTGCTTCACCCTGCCCTCCCAGGGAAGCGCGGTCGGCCTGCGCCTCGGCTCTTCCCTCCCACCTCAGTGGGCTTCTCGGGGCCTTTGGGGGCTGAATACTTGAGAATGGCAGCCTCCAGGGTTGAGGGAGGGAATAACCTGGGAGGCCCCAAGGGAACACCCATGCTGACTGAGAGTGTGGCGCATGAGTTAGTTGAGTCACACCAGGGAGATTATACTTTCCAAACAAACAAACAACAAAAAAAATCACTTTGTTTGGTTTAACACAGCATTTTTGATGACTTGTGAGTTTATGTAAAAATCCTTGCAGAGGTTTGAAGATCAAATCTCTCTTAGATACACATTCAACAAATCACTCTTACTGAAAATAATAAAATTGCATGAAATCTGCTCATCTCTGCGGCCTGACATGGTTAGAATACAGTGCCTGACAGTGTTAGCCTTGTAGCACACAGTGCGCCGAGGGAGCCCTAGGGGGGCGGAGAGGCTGGCAGGAAACAAGCAGCTCAGGGCTCGCAGCAACAGGGGGCCCGGTGGTCACAGAGAAGGAGCCGCAGGAGCGGGTGGCCGGAGCGGAGCGCCGCGGGGCAGGTGGAGGCGGGGCCTCGAAAGGAAAAGGCACAGGCTGTGGGAGTCCCGGGTTCCAGGGGGGCTTCGTCTCTGAAATCCAACGACATAGAACAACGCAGGGAGAGCTGGAAGGGGCCGGGCATCTGGGGCCGCGAGCTGGTAGGAGTGAAGTGTGTAGCAGAGCTAGCCAGCTACCTGGGAGCAGGATAAAGTTCCCTGCCCCACAAACTGAGAGATGCAGGTAGCAGAATGCCACGGTGGGGTGGGGGCTGTCACTCAAGGCCCCCCAGAATTTGCCTGACCCTTGGCTCCTGTCAGTAGCTTTAAGAGATTTTTCTAGAAGCTTCAGTGAGGGCAGAGGACGAGCAGGCCCTTCGTTTCCAGGAGCAAAGCTGGCAGCTCCCCGGGGGCTGGGCCCTGCTTACAAACAGCTGGGGAGAAGAGGGCAGCGCCGTCCCGGCGAGCACCAGCCAGGCTCCCTGTGGTGTAAAATAAAGAAGGAGTCCGAGGCGTACTGGTGAGAACTGTGAGGCAGGCAGGCAGGCACCCTGGGGGCCAGCGTGGCATTTCCTCTTCTGCATGATTCTGTGATATAGGAGGGCAACATCCCCAAGGCACTCCCATCGCTCCAGTTTTTCTGGGCATTTGGATCTAACAGAGCACAGCTTGAGTCTCAGGGTCCCTGGCTTCAGTGGAGGAGACCAGAGAGCGCCAGCTGGCCCCACGCCTTCCCACCGCACGGCAAGGTCACAAGGTATTTCATGAAGGTGAGGGAGCACCACCTGGCAGCTCTACTGAGTGCCCAGCGCTTACCAGGCTGGTGCTTCCCCAGGTTCTAGGCTCTGCTCTCAGGGGGGTTCACAGTCTAATGAGCGGTGCAGGATGGTGATGAGAAGGTCTTGAGAAAACTGTGGATTCAGACTCTGGGGACTTGTTTCTTCAACCTAGCTCAGCTTCCTGCTTGTGGCCAGGACATCCTCTCTCTGCTTTTCGGTTTCCTAATCTGTCCATAAGGGGAGTAGTCCATTCTGGCTTTAAAAATTCTAAGCCTCTGCGATTACATTTACAGAAAAAGAGAACCATGACATGAACAGTTCTCACATTTTCCACGATAAACGCTTGGAAACCACGTCCTAAAATGGGTCATTTAGACAGCAGGTCAAACTTTGATTAAGGGATGATGTTAAACTTTGGTGTTCCGCTCTTGACCCCAGATCAAATATATGATAGTGCGTGAGCACTGGAAAAACGACAACATCTGTAAGCTTCTATAAAAGCACAGAATAGTACAGTCAGTCTCTGTGTTTTAGAAAGCGGCCATAAATGGAAATACAAAAGCACCTCCAGCAAAAGGCAGCTTAAGTGGCCTAAATTTTACCACACATTAGTCACAATAAATATTAATGCACCACTTAGTAAACAGTACTGTTCTTCCCTTCTGAAAATTAAGAAAGGGATTGGGGAAATATCTTGATGGCTCAAATTTCTTTGAACAGTTGTCCCCCAAAAAGTGCAAAGCAGCGCCTTGTTCTTCTCTTGAAACATTTTCTTCAAAGCATCTCCTTCCCGGGGAATTGCCCTGCCGAGACTATACAAATGCACTCCTTCCTCACGTTTCAGAACATTTTCCGTAGCCAGCAGAGACTTCAGAATAATTGTGTTGGCTTTTGAGCTGCCCTCACAGTAGTAGGTGTTCAATAGATGGTCTTTTTCATCCAGGTTTTAAAGAAGATGATAGTCTTATAGTGAAAAGCATTTTTGAAAGAAAAGATGGAGCCAGCTTCTTCCCTCTTACTCTCTCTTCCTCCCTATTAGTTCACGTCTCCAGGGATCGCTGCTCAGAATTAGTTGGAAGTAGTACCACTCTCCAACTACTCGATGGTACCTACTGAGTGTCTGTCCTGTGCCAAGTACCATGCACTGGGTTCACAGCTCCTGAATCTCCACGTAGGAAATGGGCTCGACTTGGTGCCCTGGGGAGAAATCTCTGGCCAGGTTGCACTTACTCTTCACCTGCCCCAAGCTCTGACCTGTCACCCCCGCCCCTTTCTGACGTAAGAATAGAGGCTGGGGAAGCCTCTATTCCGTACTCCCACATCCATCCATCCATCCATCCTGGCTATTCCTCCAGGACAAGAGATATAATAAGGAAGATACAAATAACTGATGGCGGGTAGTTTGCACAATACTTGATGCTTCAGTTGACAGGCTGGCAGAAGGCTTCACACTTCATAAAAAAAGCCAGGAAACCAATTATCAGTCCATTAGCAGCCACTTTCAGAAGAAGTTACAAAACAGCCTTCACCAGAGATATGCCGAGACTGCACAAATACAAGCTTGTCTTCGCCATTTTGGAAACCTCTATGAGAAGGTGTGAATCCTAATGGCTCAGTTCCTAGCGTCCATCGCACGTGTGTGAAATGTGAAGACGGCCTCCCGGGGTGGGTGCAGTGAAAGGGACAAAGAAGCAGCTGAACCTTGAGAGGCCAAGGAAGGAGAAGTGGGCCCTTGGGTGTTCCAAGAAAATGTCCCAAGAGATACAGGACTTGAGCTGACCTCGAAGAGTTGGGGGGGGGGGGGTAAAAGAAGGTGCTCTACGCAGGGTGCTGTGGGAGATGGTCCTCTCCCAGCACTGTCCCAACTGTTCCTTTCTGAGAGCGTCTCCAGCCCTTTCCTCTGGACACGTACACATACACTGCTGGACAGAGGAGTGGATCGGGTCATAGGGTCATTGGGATTCTTAACCTTATCGCTACCAATATTTTGGACCAGATTACTATCTGGGGGCAGGCTTGTGTACTGTAAGATGTTCAGAAACATCCCTATCCTCTACCCACTAGAAGGCAGTAGCACACACATCCTTTTCCAACAGTTGTGACCGCCCTGGGAAAAACAGCCCCCCAGATTAGGAACCACTGGTCTAGGATTCTGAATACAAAGAAACTGGGGCATTTGCATTTTAACTGAGGCTATGACCAAACTCCAGGGCCTGTGGAATCATGACAGTGAGAAAGCGTGCAGTGTTTATTAAATGTTTTATGTCACTGAGAAGAATCCCTCTTCCTTACAACTTAATGGACTATTTATTCTTGCATTTCGCAGATGAAAACAAAGTTCAAGGAGATGAGATAACTGGCTCAGAGGTTATAGAGCCATGAAATGATGGGCTCGAATTTGAACTGTTAATGACAGAGCAGGTTCCTACTCCAAATTCTTTCCTCTCTCCATGGCACCCAATTTCTAGAATGCAAGGGACCATCTGCAGCAGGAAGGACGAGGAAGTCTTAGGACCAGGGATGTCCAACCGTTTGGTGTCTCTGTGCCACACTGGATGAGGAAGAGTTGTCTTGGGCCACACATTAAATACATGACAACACATAATCACAAAAAATATTTTATAATGTTTTAAGTAAATTTATAATGTTGTGTTGGACCACAGTCACAAACCATCCTGGGCCACATGTCGCCTAAGGGATGCAGGCTGGACACCGCTGCTTAGGACAATAGCAGGACAGAATACGGAAGCTAATTTTGGGCTGAGTTACTCCCATGAAGTAACAGGGATGACAGGACTGAAATAAAGTCATGAGGGCTAGAGTCATGACCTTTCTCGGAACTGTACCAGGGCTGGATACCTACCAATAAATACTAGAGGAGTGTAGAAGCCTCTTCCTCATTTTTTCTCCTTCCTTCCACCCGTCCATTTATCCATCCATCTTGGACTTATTGAGCACCTACTCTGTGTAAAGTCAACTGCGTACGGGGTGACTCTTCCTGGTCAAATTCTAAACTGGAGGGCCTCCGGGGAGGATCCCACCCAGGGATACTGAAGGGGGATTCCTTAGTGCCGCACCCTGTGCAGCGTGTATAACTTTTTCAAGAAGCTGTCTGGAGCTCAAGGGCCAGTACCCAACACAGGCTTCTGGTACTTTCTGTTCTTTAAAAGTTTAAATAAATGTAAAGGGTTAAATAAATAAAATACTCTTAATTTTACTGCCTTAAACCAAAACCAGCTTCAAATTTGGCCATTCTATTTTGATCCTTACCGATGTATATACGTATTTCATGTGGTTTTAATCCAGAGGAACATACCATCTTGTATTGTGTGTCTTAAGGTTCACATTACATTGCATATCTTGCCATGCCACTACACGTCCTCCATAGTTTTCATTCTTAATACCTGCGGAATAGCCCGTCTAGTGAATGAACCGTGACTCAGTCAACCAGTTATGTGCAACTGTGTCCTGTAGGGCGGTAATGACTGGCTTCATGTGTGTGACTGTTTTTTTTCTTCTCCTCAGTTACCTCCTTAGGATAAGTTTCTAGCAGTGAGGCTCGTTGGGCCAGGGCAGGAACATTTCTATAACTCTTGATGTATATACTCTTTTTTTCTCTCCAGAATGGTTGCTCTTGGTTTTGGGTTTTTGTTTTTGTTTTTCAATTTTTATTGAATTTATTGGGAGGATGTTGGTTAACAAAATCATACAGGTTTCCGGTGTACAAATCTATAACACTCGTACGTCATCCGTATATCGTTTTGTGTGTTCACCACCCAAACCCAAGTCTCCTTCCATCACCATTTAGCCCCCCTTTACCCTCTGATACCTCCCCCACCCCCCTTTCCCTCTGGTAAACACCATATTATTGTCTGTGTCTTTGGGTTTTGTTTTGTTTTGGTTTTTTGTTTAATCCCTTTACTGTTTTCAGTGCCCCCCAGCCCCCTCCCCCCTAGCAACTATCAGTTTTATGCTGCTCCCCAAAAGTGTTGTGTCAGTGCATAATGCCAGAAGCAAAAGCTTTTAAGGTTAAAGCTAAGATTCATAAAATACATTCCCTTCCCATTCAGAAACATGACCTGTTTCTCTTTTATGTCCGTCTACTTTCCAAACACAGCAACTTTGTGGCGTCCTTCATAGAGTCCATACATATCCCCTTTACGTAAGCATACGTAACCTTTATTGGCATCGCCAAGCCTCAAGTATTTGCACGGCCTTTGAAAAATTGCTATTTTAATAGGTATAAGTTGAATATATCCCTACAGCACACCCTTGTCGACTTCTGCAAAGTGCCAAATGTTATGATAAGTGCTTCAGATTCAGAGATGATTTGGGCAGTCCTTGACCTCAAAGAACTCACTCCAACATGAAGAAAGACATAATTATGTAAATTAATGTGAGCTCTTGTGGTTTGAAATGTGGTTTTTTCAAGTAGGAAGCAATGACCATCACAGACGTGTTTAGGTTCGCCCCCGTGAAGATCCCTTCTTTTATTTAACACTTATTCACTGGGTGCGTGCGAGGCAGCAGCCCCTCTTCTCAGAGACTGTGGCCATGTGTCCTCGCTGTTAGCATAGCTGGCCTGAAAGATGACAGGGCGGAGCTGGGGTCCTGGTGAGCAAGGGACACCCGAGGGACCGTGCTGGGTTCTGAGAGAGAAGCCATGGGGCTGGGCCTGTGCCGGAGCGGGGTGCATTGTCGCACACAAACACATGCGTATGCCCACACGTGCGCCGCCACTCTGGATACTTGGTCGGCAGTGGTTCCTAAAGGGGTGGGCTGATGCGAAATGTGTGTGATAAAAGAAGGGAGGTAGGGCCTGTGGAAGTAGGTCCTGGAGAGAGACTGCTAGGTACCCATGGGCCAGAGGTATGGAAAGGGCGTCAGGGTTTCC
>PVJD01018076.1:0-15574 GCA_004026545.1 Mormoops blainvillei | reverse complement strand
CGATGATGTGCTGATTGGAAAGGAGTGGAATAAGGTGTGGGAGTGATGAGATCTCAGAGCTGGAAAGAACACAAAAGGTTATTTGCATTTCCTCATTTTCTCACTGAGAAATTTAAGTCGTGGGTGGCTGAGGGGTTTGTCTGGGAGGAAAATCAGAACCAGGTGGGCCTCTGTGAACTCACATCATGCCGAGCTGCTAATTCCAGTGCTGCCTTTGCATCCTGAGAGATGCTGAATACAGATAGTATTTTAATTCATGCATCTTCTAACATATTTAATTTTAATCAGGCAATACATTATCAAACCCAGACACCCCTGAGCTTCCTGGCCGTCTCTCCTTGTTCTTTGTTCCTTAGAATTAAGTCTCTGAAGAACCTTTTTCTATGCCTGAGTCAATGGTCCCCTTAGGCCGTGACACAGTTGGGCTAGAAATTGGAATTCAAATCACTTGGGAATAACAGAATTAGTTTTAAAAATAGTCATCTTTCTCCCCTTTCTTACAACTTCTCTTCAAGTACAGTAGAAGCTTATTAGAGCTCAACTCATAATTATGTAAACTTGTCTCTATCCGAGGTCAAGCCATGCCCCCTAGAACATAACTACAGGACATTCTGCTTTATAAACAAACATGAGTGTGAGGCCTGTGGTCCTAATACATGTGTTTGTAAACATGGCCTGTAATTCTGAAACAAGATCATTTTAGGAAAAATAATGGCAATTATTTTTAAGAAGGCAGTTCAGTACGCAGTTCAGGCACACACAGTCGAGTCCTTGCCGTACTGTATCATAACATTGTGAGGCCCTCACCATTGTGTCTTCTCCTCGGATCTGCCAGACGGATACCGAGAGTCTTGCCGGACTGCTTGGAGGTGGTAGACAGCGGGGAACGGGGTGGGGTGGGGGGACGGCCACCCAAGGAGATGGCGAACTTCCTGAGGCTACGGAGAGGCAGCACTGCCCAAGTAACTGGGCTCTTCCCTTTAATGCTCCACCCTGGTGCAGAGAGTCCTACTTCTCGCAGGAGATCCCTTGCAGAGGAAAGATGGCAGCAGGAGGAAATATTGTAGTGAGCATGCGCAAGGCCAGTAAGCTAATTGGATGGCTGAAAGCACTTCTGCTCCGTTTGGGTGCCTGATTGAGGGTGGGATTAGGAGAAGGCAGGCACGTGCGTCATTGAAGTCAGAAGGGTATCAGGGGGAGGTGCTGGACAGAACAGGCCTGTCGGTCTAGCGTGGGGAAAAGCAGGGATTGGTCAGGGAGTGGACCCTCCCTGGAGTTGCACAGAAGTTTGAAGTTAATTGGTCATCCTGAGAAAGACCTGTCTGTCCCACACGGCAAACTAACAAAAACTCAGGGAAACAAAGAAAGCTCTTTCTGGCTTATGCTTGCTGCTCAGGATCTGCACTCCGACAGTGTACTGGCCGGGTGACTGCAGTGGCAAAGATCATGGCCTCCAGGTGGAAGTCTCTCTCTTGCCAACGGAGGAAAGCATTTGCCGGTGCCTTCTCCCGCTCCGCTGCCCAGGAGCACGGGACGTTGCTACTGGAAGCCGCATAGCCAGTGGTGGCACTGGCACCACATGCAGCCTCCAGGGAGGAGCCTACAGCCAGACAACAGCTGGGAACAAGCTGAGCTTTTGGGATGAGGACTTAGCCACCTTGTGCTCGAAGGATGGTACTTTAATATGGAGCAGGAATTCTGGACACTGCCTTTGGTTTTGGTCGTGCTGGGGATGGCCCGATTTTGTCTGTGTTTTGCAGAAAAGATGAGCTTGATGAGGCTGGAGACGGGGGTTCCACATCCTCACAGATTGTCGAGCATTTGAATAAAAGCCCCTTTCCTTTCTCACCAACCTCTGCCTACCCTTTGATGGTGGCGGGCACCGAACTCCACTTTGGTTTGGTAATAAGACTGCTGCCTGCACTGGTCCAACAGCATCTAGTCTGGCACACTAAAAGTGCTCAATAAAAAGTGAAATAAATGCATAACTATTTGAAGCATCCCAGCCAGAGTGGGAGTATCTACAAGGAGGTCCATTTCTCAATACAACAGGACCTTTCTTTAAAAAAAAAACTACCCACTTTTCATGATAAAATGATCACAGATAACTTTAAAATTCCATTTGAGCTGAAATTGATTTGTCTAAGCCAGCGATTTTCAATCTTTTTCATCTCATGGCACACATAAACTAATTACTAAAATTCTGCAGCACACCAAATATATATATTATATATTTTTTGCTGATCTGACAACAAAATAGGTATAATTTTGATTCATTTACACCAGATGGCTATTGTTGTGTTGGCTCTTGTCATTTTTTTTAATTTGACAATCTAAGGGAAAAGAAGTCAGTGACCTTGACAAAACAGTCAGATAGGCATGTTTTAAAAATTCTTGCAACGCCCCAGGGCGCCTCTGTGGCACCTTGGTTGAAAATCACAAGTCTAAGCCAAAGATTCACCTGGCTCGACTTATGTTGCTTTATCTCATTTATAAAAAATCCTCTTGAGTTTTTACTTCTAATGTTTACCATTTATTAAATTCATTTAATAGTGACTTTATCAGAGTGACAATAACATCATGGTGAAAATGGTTACCATATAATGATATGTTACAGTTTATTATTTAGAAGCTGGGTCTAGGGGCAGGTATTGGAAGAGAGTTTGACTTCATTTAGTGCAGATTTTAGGTTTGCACTAAACAGTCCTGTAGGATTCTCAACTACAGCATTGGAAGTTGTTCCTGAGAAATTCCAGAACAGAGAGATACGATTGTCCTTTAATATCCAAGTCTGATGTATCGGGACAAAGATAAAGCTGCCTGGGGGATGATTTCCAAAGCTATTTCACATGACACATGCAAATTTTTTTCCTCCCTTCCCTTCCACACCACAAATTTATACAGGTGTCAGCAAGATACCATGTAGTCAGAGTTTCCCATTCCTTAGTTCCGCCCCTTACAACACTCATATGAGGAAATGGATTTTCAAGGGTTAAGGAATTTGCTCAAGTCAGTGCAACCATACAGCTGATAAGTGAAGGAACTGGGTTCAGACAAAAACCTGTCTTTCTGCTTCCTGTTCTAGCATTTGACTTCCCTGGATGGAGAGTTCAAACCTGGGCCAGGTTTGGAAGTAACTCTTTAAATTTTGCCAACCTCAAATGTTGTACTCAAACATGCAAAGACCTGGGAGGCCTCTCAATTCTTTTCTTCACAACCATTCGCCCATCCATCCACCAGGAGCAATTGTCAGGCACAGGTGTAAAGTATATGAATGGTTCACTCCAAGTAGGTCACACACAGCCCACGAATAGAAAGCAATCCATTCGTCTGAAAAACGGGAGTCCTAGCAACTCCCAGACCACCCAGAAAAATTGGAACCCCTCCAATTTTTGTCACTCAAACATGTGCTTCTTCAACTCTTATCCTAAAAGTATGTTAGGACTAAAAAGCCCTTCATAATTGTACTTTAACCTACTTAATATTCATGTATTACCTGGAAAATGAAAAGTATTTTGAAAACAGCCAATTGTTTTGAATGTCTTCAGTTAGAGATAGCTGTTGGCAATGACAGTGCAATTTCTATTCTAGAACTTGAATAATTGTCATTTTGTGGTTGAATTCAATCAGTTATAAAATATAACTACTCAGGAGAAAATTGCTTGAGCTATTTCTCACAGCTTGTATGAATGGACTATCTCTATCTTCTTCATAAATATAAATTACTGTCTACACAGTTTAGATTTTAAAATATAATCACCTATTGGAATGCTTATTATATATAGCATTATCCACATTATTACTGTGGTAAGTCATGAAGGGCCCTTTATAAAAGAGGTATAATTTCATAGGTGATATTCACATTTTGGTTAAGTGGGGGAAATAAACATTATATTGCCAATTATTAAACACAGAGAGAAAATCTAGAGTAAAAATACTACAGGGAGGACAGGAGGAAACAAGAAATCTGAACTTGCACATGGAAGCAGATAAAAAGATTGATATTCTAGGTGATTCTTTTTACCAGGAAAGGCAACACCTGAGAGGTCCTATGATCAAAAAGAAACATTTATAAAGCAGTGAAACATGAAGAGAGGTGAAGAAAGATAGCCCATGATAGTACACTAAATTAAAAATGACCTAACAATAGAGTTTCTCTTGAATTTTGATTTCTTCTACCTGTCCTAAAAAGGTAATAATAATAGCAAACCACCCTTTATAGCATTTGCTCTGTGTAAGTACTTCACATACATTAACTCATAAAATTCCCACGAGCACAGTGCATTCTGTTCTAAAGATGAAGACACTGGCACAGAGAGATTGAGTAACTTGCCGATGGCCACACAGCACCACGGCCAGTTCCAGGATTCATGGGCTTGTTCGTGATTGCAACCTCGGCACCAAGATTAATGTCTCCCAGGTGGTAGGTATTCATAAAGTTTGTCGAATGACTGGATGACCTAGGCTTGAGTCCCAGCTCTGCTGCTTAGTGGATTTATGATTTGGGTCGAATCACGTAGAACCTTAAATCCTTATTCTCTTCAATGGATAAGTGATGACAACAATGGCATTTGAACAATAATTCTGAAGGTTAAGTGGAATCATGTCTGTCAAGGATTATGCATAGCGTGTGGTGCATCACGGGAATGCACATGCAGGCTTTCTGCTATTGATTGTGATGATTTTGCCACATCTGTTCAACTAAAGCATTTAGGTGAACCTAAAGCACCTGATTTCACACTCTCGCTGAGATAAATTAAAAGAGATTTTTATGACCTCCAGGATCACTCCCTGGAGAACGTGCCTACCTCCAAGCAAATTCAGTGCACTCTACGACTTGCTGTGGAATTGTTTTTCTACCCAAAGTCTCAAATGAAACTGCTTTGCTGAAAGATGAATAAGGAGTCCTCTGTTAGTTCCCCTCCAGACTTGTCTTTTTGTTGTTGTTATTCTTTTTCCTCCTTTTCTTTTTCCTTCTGAAAGATTACAAGCGAAGATGGGCCAGCGTTCCTGTGAAGACCTTTGGCCCATCACACTTGCTGCTCTACGTCCCCTGCCAAAAACGCAACTGGAAGCAAGAAAGTTAAACTTTAACCCTGCAACCTAAGCAGACAACATAGCAATGCCGTGCATTTTACAGACCTAGTGAGGTGTAAAATTGAGCCTGCTTGAGATGTTAGGCTTCTATTTCAGGGTATAAAGGAAACTAGCAGAAACTGGCATTGCTAGACTCATGTTTAGGCCCAATATTGCTGTTTAGGTCAATGCAAATGGAAAACAGGTATTTATGACTTCTACTGGCAACTACACAAGTGACCAAGTATGAAATCATTAATAAAAGAGACTAAAACAGAGAAGACTTATATTTATCTAAACTCCTCTGTAGCTTCTTATAAGCAGTCACCGCTCCATCCCTTTTGGCCCAAATTAACAATAAAGAAAACAGTGGAAAAATCAAGTGGGAGGAAAGAAAATTTCATTACACAGGTAACCTGAACCAAAATAATGGAGCAATTGACAATAAAACTCATTTCAGGAGTGGCTTGTATCCTTCAGACACTTGAAGCCATACCTGAAATAAATGAACATCTTTTTTTAGTGTTCATGGCTTTCTTCATTCTCAGTCTTGCTTAACGCCTTCAGTATCCTTTTGGTGGAATCACTGCCTCCCTTTCCTATCTTTTACTCAATACCACCAATGGTTCCCCAGTGGTTCCACTACACATTCACCGTGTGTTTCAAGCCCACCCTCTCCCCTCTGTGGCTGTCCCCATCTGGCGGGGCGCTCGTTCTCTTCCCCAGGCAGGGAAGTCCAGTGAAGACCCAAAGCTCTGGCACTACAAGGGGGTGAAGTCCCTCCTTTAACACTGAGTAATCGTGAGGTCTTGGGTTGGCGATTTAATTTCTTGGTTTAGTTCTCTCATTTAACTGGGGATGATGTGGGGATCATTATTTTTTTAAATTATAGTTTATTGATTATGCTATTTCACTTGTCCTGACTTTTCCTCATTTGCACCCCTCCCTCCAGAACTCCCCACTCCCTCAGGCAATCCCCCCAACATTGTTCAAGTTCATGGGTTGGGCAGATAATATCTTTGGCTACTCCATTTCCTGTACAGTATTTTACATCGCCGTGGCTATTCTGTAACTACCTATTTGTACTTCTTAATCTCCTCACCTCTTCACGTACTCCCCCACACCCCTCTCTCATCTGGCAGCCATCAAAACGCTCTCTATACCATGATTCTGTCTCTGTTCTTCTTGTTTTCTTAGTTTTTTAGATTCATTTGTTGATAGGTTTGTATTTACTGGCATTTTATTGTTCCTCATTTGGGTCTTCTCCTTTTTCTTAATAAATCCCTTTAATATTTCATATAATAATGGTTTGGTGATGACAAACTCCTTTAGGTTTTTTCTTGCCTGGGAAGCGCTTTAACTGCCCTTTGATTCTAAATGATAGCTTTGCTGGGTAGAGCAATTTTGGCTGTAGGTCCCTGCTTTTCATGACTTTGAATATTTCTTGCCAAACCCTGCTAGCTTGCAAAGTTTCTTTTGAGAAGTCAGCTGACAGTCTTATGGGAACTCCCCTGTAGGTAACTAACTTCTTTTCTCTTGCTTCTTTTAAGATTCTCTCTTTACCTTTAACCTTTGGCATTTTAATTATCATGTGTCTTGGCATGGGCCTCTTTGCATCCACCTTGTTTGTGACTCTCTGTGCTTCCTGGACTTGCACATCTATTTCCTTTCCCAAATTAGGGAAGTTTTATTTCATCATTTTTTCAAATAGATTTGAAATGTCCTGCTCTTTGTCTTCTCCTTGTGGCACCCCTATGATGTGAATGTTGGATCTCCAGAGGTCCTAGAGGCTGCTTATACTATCCTCATTTTTTTTGGATTTTTTTCTCTTCTTGTTGTTTGATTGGTTGTTTTTTGCTTCCTTATGTTCTATACCATTGATTTGAATCTCAGCTTTATCCACTCTACTGTTGTTCCCCTGTAAATTGTTCTTTATTTCAACTAGTGTATCCTTCGTTTCTGACTGGATCTTTTTTATGCTGTTGAGGTCCTCACTAAGTTCACTGAGCATCCTTATAAACAGTGTTTTGAACTCTGCATCTGATAGATTGCTTATCTCCATTTTGTTTACTTTTTTTCTGGAGTTTTGATCTTTTCTTTCATTTCGGCCATGATTCTTTGTCTCCTTATTTTGGCAGCCACCCTATGTTTATTTCTATGTATCAGGTAGAGCTGCTTTGACTCTCTATCTTGGTAGTGTGGCCTAATGTAGTAGGTGTCCTGTAGGGTCCAGTGCTACAACCTCCCCTATCACCGAAGCTGGGTACTCGAAGTGCGCCCCTTGTGTGGGCTGAGTACACACCCTCTTATAGTTGAGTCTTTGTTGCTGTTGGCAAATCAATGGGAGGGATTTACCCATGCCAGTCAGCTGCAAAGATTGGCTATGACCACTTATCACCAGCCTTGGTCCTCCATGAGCAGGGTGGTGTTGCTCCAATGTGGTCTATAGCTGTCCACTGGGTGCACTAACCCAGGGGTTTCCCAGGTGGTGCAGGCCAAGTTCAACCCCCACCTGTGTTTTGCCTGGGGCCACCCTTCCTATGTCATGAAGCAATCTGAGATGGCTGCTACTTGTGCTGGGCGTGGAGATTCCCAGGTGAAAGCAAACTGTGAATCTAGGCTGGCTGCTGCTAGTGCCAGGCTGGGGTTCACTGAGACCAGTTGTTACTTCTTGGATAGGATTTAGGAAGCTGTGAAGCATGAGCCAAGCCCAGCCATTCATATGGAAAAGCAGCTTTGGCGGGCCCATAAGTTGGTGGGGCAGAGTCTCTGGAGACTCTGGGTCACACACTGTAGCCAGGTCGATGGAGTCTCAGATATGGCAGCAGCTTGCTGGCTCTGTTGGGGGAGGGTTTAGAAAAGGGACAGTCTTGATGATAGATACTTCAGTTTCTCTCTGTATACAACTGGTGCCTTTCAAGCTGCTACTCTGGTGCTGGAGCTCAGAGGGAGTGAGTCTGAGTAGGTGAGTCCATGTGTGGGTCCTTTAAGAGGAACTGCTTGGGCTTCCAGCAGTTTCTTCTATTGGCTCAATCCTCTCTGGTTTTTGCAGCCAGAAGTTGTGGGGTCTTATCTTCCTGGCACTGGAGCCCTGGGCTGGGGGCCTGGTGTGAGGCTAGGACTCCTCACTCCTGAGATATCCCTCCTGAATTTTTATCCACTACGCGTGGGTGAGGGACCAATCTGTTCAGCATCTGCACCCCTCCTACCAGTCTGGATGGATGTGGTTTCTTTACTTCTGTAGTTGCCTGACTTTCATATAACTCAATTTCTGATGGTTCTGCGTGATGATTGTTCTATATTTTAGTTGTAATCTTGATGTGATTGTGAGAAGAGGTGAGCCATGTCTGCCTCCCTTGCCATCTGGACCGGAAGTTCATGTGATTTATTTTTGTATCAATTTCTCACTCTGAGCTTCAGCTGGTTTCTTGATTCAGAAATCATTACCCAACTAGCTGTTGCTGACAGTTCTAGCACCCTTTTCTTGTCTTGTCTTTAAATATTGCTCTTGGTCCTTTGCTAGTCTTTTCTCTGACTTCAAGTTCACCATCAACTCTTCTAAGATAGGACTGTGTCCAACTCTGTTGACCCTTGGCTAGCTCTAGCCATCGCAAAACACAATCAAACAAGGATGCATTCCCCATTTTGAACCAGCTACTTCACTTCTGGATACATATCCAAAGGACAAGAGAGTAGGGTATCAAAGATATCTGCACTGCCTTGTTCATTGCAGCAACACTCACAATACCTAAGATATAGAAACAATCTAAGTGTCCATCAACAAATGAATGGATAAAGAAAGTGGGGTCTAGGTATACAATCAAATATCATTCAGCCACAAGAAAGAAGGGAACCCTGCTGTTTGTGGCAATATAAACGGAACCTGAGGGTATTATGCTAAGTTAAACAAGCCAGACAGAGCGAGGCAAATACTTTATGATATTACTTACATAAGGAATCTTAAAAAATAAATAAATGAAAAATAAAATAAAAAATTAAATTTATAGAAATGGAGAATAAAAATGGATTGCTAAGGGCAGGAGGCAGGCAGGGATAGGGTCAGGCTGGGCCAACTTTCAGCTATAAGATAAATGAGGTTTGAGGATCTAATGTAAAACATGGTGATGATAGTTGATAACTCTGTACTGTATAACTAAAATTTTCTAAGACAGTAAAACTTAAATATCTTCACCCTACCAGAAAAAAGAAATAAATATGTAAAGTGATGGATGTGTTAACTAACTGGTTGGAATCCTTTTACAATGTATAAAATATCATATTGCCATGATTTATATTTCAAATATCTTACAATATTATATGTCAAATAACTCAATATAACCGAAATAAAAATAAGTAAGTAAAAGTGTTGAACAACTCCCCATTACTTCCCTTTACTGCAGAGTCAAGTCCAGACTAATGTTTGCACCAAGAACCTTCAAACTCTGGTCCCAGCTAACCTTTTCAAACCGCTTCTCCTTCCTACTTCTTATTCCTCCTGGCGGTCTTAAGCATTATCTTTTCAAGTACCTAGGATGCTCCTTCTGCTTTTTCTACCTCCTGTGAAATGATACTTCCTCTCCAAAGGGTGCTGCTGAAATATTACCTCCTTGTGAAATGCACTGAGATGAAATTCAGTCTCATCTCTGTGACTATAGAGGTCATGATCATCATAGTATTAGTAGAATAACAGCATCAGCAGCCAACATTTAGTGACCACTTATTAGCCAATCACTTTTGTAAACACTTCACATGCTTATTTAATCCTTTGGGTGAAAATACGAGGACTGTCCAGAAAATGTACAGCCATTATTAACACAACGAGAATGATTTGCACAACATCGTTGTAACCTGGCAGCCAAGGAGAGTGGACTGAATGCACATGCTTGAACAATGACGACTTCACTGTACTAGTCAGTGCGGGTGGTAGAGGCCATTGAGTGAGCAGGTGTGCTGTGTGGCCATCACATTCAAAATGACTGAGCGAGTACAGCAACAAACCTGCATCAAATTTTTCATTAAGCTTGACCATTCCTCTGCAGAAACTATTCAGGTGATTCAAAAGGCTTTCAGTGATGAAACAATGAATGCAGTGCAAATAAAAGTGCAGCACAAACACTTCAAAGATGATCAAGAATCTGTTGAAAGTGATCCACATTCTAGATGGCCTGCAGAGTTTTTTGGTGAAACATCAAATCACCCAGATGACTCAGCCCCATTACAGCCTAGATTGGCACCCTGTAACTTCTGGCTTTTCCAAAACTAAAATCACCCTTGAAAGGGAAGAGACTTTAGACTGTCAATGAGATTCAGGAAAATACAACGGGGCAGCTGATGGCAATTCCAACAAAGATATCACATAGTGTTTTGAACAGTGAATGAGATGCTGGGAGAACTGTGTGAGGTTCCAAGGAGCCTACTTTGAAGGGGACTGAGGTATCATTGTCCTGTGTAGAATGTTTCTAGTATCTTGTGTCTTCTTGAATAAATGTCTCTATTTTTCATAGTATGTGGTGGATACTTTCTGGACAGACCTCGTATAATATTTGTTAGTATTATTCCCACTGTACATGAAAGGTCATGAAGCTCAGGAAAGGTAAGCAACTTACCTAAGGTTTCTATGACTAGTTAGTCACAGAACCAGGATTTGAACCAAATAGGCTAATCACAGCATTGTCACTCTTCTTATGTTGCCTCTCACAGCATTTTACTTGAAATCAGTGTATGCGAATGATCTATATACATGTCTGCTTACTTCAGTACAAGGTCAGCCTTCAGACATCGTGACCTATCTGTTCCCTTGTTCCTGGCACTATTGCTTTTCACATCATTAGTGCTCCATAAATGTCTTCTATGATGCAGTCTGCCCAACAGAAAACTGCATTCCTGGGATACTTGCCTCTGGCTTTCCTATACCAACACTCATTCATGATTTAATGAAGATTCCTGCTAGTTATTTGGTAGACCAGGAAAAAGAATGCCCATCTTTCTATTTGTCTCTAAACACTTATGTGACTTTGAACAAGCCACTTAATCACTCCATTTTTCAATTTGTTAAATGAAGAGTTTTATGCAGATAAAATGAGAGAGTCAAGAGAAAGAATTTTAATTTGTTTCCCTATCCATGGACATTATTTTCATTGCTTTTTTAGAGAGAGTGGAAGGAAGAGAGAGGAACATTGAATTGACTGACTCTCGTATGCACCCAGGCACAGCTGGACTGGGGATTGAACCCACAACCTAGGTATGTGCCCTGACTGGGAATTGAACCTATAAACTTTCAGTTATGGGATGATGCTCCAACAAACTTAGCCACACCAGCCAGGGCAATATAAAGAATTTTAAAACCTATAAAAGACTATACGAAGGGAAGGGACAACTATTTTAATTAGTAAAACACATCGTTTACAATAAGTAAATGATAGGCTGATTGGTATTAAAACTGGGGTAAGCAGAGTTTCTAACTTTTCCACTTGCTGCCTTCCATGGGTAGTGAAGTATCATGAACAAAGGAAATTGTATACTAGCTTTGGAATGCCCATTGTCATAGCCAGAAATAAGCAACACCACCTCATCGGTTCCCGCAATGTTAAGTCTAGAAGGGGACAAGGTGCAGCCTGTGCTTCTCATTTGCACACAGTGAGACTGAGGTCCAGAGATTACAGTCGCTCTGGACAATGTGGGCGGCACAAGGGTGTCCTGTCTTGAATAAGTAGGTGGAAAAAGACTTTTGTTTAAACCGACCAAAACATTCAAGGTAATTAGAAAACTGGTAAAGCATACAGATGCTGTCCCCTGCCCCCACACCTCTTACTGAGGTGATGATTCAAACAGGTGAATAACTTCTCATCCCTCAGTTGCCTATTCTGTAAAATGTGCATAATAGAGAATGTCTACTTTATAGGATTATTTTTAGAATATAATGAACTAAACTTTGCAAAGCACTTAGAATCATTCCGGCCATATAGTAAGTGCTAGATGTTTGTTAAATAAGTAAAAACAACAATCTGAGAACTTGATCATAACATTTTTGAGCTCATCCAGATGATGAAATTGAAAAACCTTTATAATTGCAAATTAAGTTTACAAACCCTAATGGGTTATGCTTCTGTTCCTCCGAAAATTTTCCTGACTATATGCCCTGGTGAGAGCTTCTAGCTAAAGTCACTAAGGAGTCAGCATAAGATTAATTAATTGTCAGGAGGTTAAATATTTTTTAAAAAACTTCCAAGAGGTTACTGTCACTTTTTTAATTGGCAATGTGTTGGCAGTTCAAGTCACTTTTTGAAAACAAATACAACAGCCAAATGTTGATGGTTTCTCAGCCAAGAGAAGTGTCTAAACTTTCGATGATCAATATGGTGCCAAGAAAAACAAAACACGGAAATGCTATGCTGTGTTTGACACCAGACATTTGAAGGAAAGTTAGAAGATTATGCTTTGCAATTACACAAGGCAATAAGGAGATGGTGGCTCGTGGGTTCTGAGTAGTATCGCCTCATAATAACATTGTTGCATTTGCTCTCCTGCGTCTGCTCAAATCAACAACAAAAAGCCCTGGAAAAAAGCTTTAATCTGGCGAATCAATTATTTTGATTGAATGAGGGCCCTGAGATGCTACTGGGTAAGTGTCACTATGAAGCAAATAAATAAAACATGTATGTAAATAAAAAACACATATAATCGGGTGTTTATTTTATTTTAGGTTTTGCATTCGTTCCTTACCATTATCTAGTAAGTAACCTTT
The DNA here is from genome assembly GCA_004026545.1 of Mormoops blainvillei. Classification (NCBI taxonomy): domain Eukaryota; kingdom Metazoa; phylum Chordata; class Mammalia; order Chiroptera; family Mormoopidae; genus Mormoops; species Mormoops blainvillei. Next base: position 2,754 of record PVJD01018076.1, on the reverse strand, counting down.
TGTAACCATCCAGTCCTTTGGGTAAACAGGGAAAGTAATTACTTTGGACTGGGGCACAAAGAAATGAAGTGAACCATTCAGTTATTCAATGAGGAGATAAAGCCACAGATTTGACAGCGCATATTTTTTAAAGAAAAAGTATTTGGGCTCACATAGAGTAGAGAAGCTAGGGATTTCCTGACACTAAGCCATTCATGAAATAGCTGGTTACATTCCTCAATCCTATAATTATCTACTCAATACCAACAAAATGGGTGAGCCAGCTGTCAGCCTCCAAGATGTCATGGAATTGGGAATAACAAAACCCTGGAATAAAGCTTTAATCTGGCAAATCGATTATTTTGATTGAATGAGGGCACTGAGATTCAACTGGGTAAATGTTACAATGAAGCAAATCAATAAAACATGTACATAAATAAAAAACACACAGAGAATCCGGAGCAGTGTGATAGATGCTGAGAACTGTCCCTGGTTCTGTAGATCCCCAACTCCTGGTTCTTAAGATAACAGAATCTGGAAAACACGTCCGGTTGGCCACCCCAGCCACCCTCTGTCCTGCTTCTGCTCTGTGTCTGAGAGGCTGGTCTCTGTGGATGGAAACTGTACTCCTTGCCCTCTGGCCACACACTGAGTGTGGCCAATGGGAAATGCCAATGCCAACTGGAGATCAGAGAGGAGGAAAAGAAAGGGGTTGTGTTATTGTTTCTTTGGGCTCCCTCCTTGGCATTGAGTTCACAGTAGCTGCAGTCCACTCCCAACGGCTAGTGAAGCCATCTGTGAGAGTTATGGCTGTAGCTACGGCTTTCTTCATCTTCCGGTAACTAATGTCTAGAAATGACAACTTTCACTGTTGCTATTGCTGTGTTTCACCAGCCTGTTGGGTCTGGAGACCTCGCCCACACCTTTGCAAATAATCTCTTCATTAAAATCCCCTCCAATGCCCCTTTTAAGCATGCCTTGTATTTCCTGCCTGGACTCTGACTGATACCATATTACAGTTATACCTCAGCACTCTTTGGCATCAGAACTTGTCAAACCCTGTACTCGTCGCATTTTGATGAGGAAAAAATAAAAATGTTTCAGCACTCAGCACTTGCTTGAGGCTTATCACACTTGCTAGAACTCGTATGAGTCATGACACTGCCCCAAAAGAGAAAATGCTTCATAGTTCGGTACTCGTTGGTTTTGGCACTCATCAGGAGTTCTGGAACGAATTAACGGCAAGTACCAAGGTACCACAGTATGGAATTTCAGTGTTGAAAGTACTGGACTTGGAGTCAAGTTTCTCATCCTAGATTTTTTTTTAAATAGCTCTATGATTTTGAACAAATTATTTCTGTTCCCTAGGTCTCTGTTTGCTGAGACCTGTAAACTAGGCTATTTTCCTTATAATAGACTTCTTATTGTTATTGTTATAACAGGAACGATACTTACAATATTTAAAATATGATGGCCTTTTGCTTAGACAGTACCTAATCCAATGAACCCCTCTATGTGGCAACTGCATGAAACTAGCCTTCACTCACTTTTTGAATTTTTCTAGTAAGGATTATACTATTGATATGACCATACCATATGTTGCAGTCATTCAATAAGAGTATCTGTATCAGAAGCTAAGGGGATTTGGGGTATGGGTTTTATCCAACTTCTAGTTGTGTGATTTCTGCACAAATCATTACAGCACCCTGAGGTCACAGTTCCCTCAGTTGTGAAATGGGGATACAGCCCAGCCTCCCCAGAGGCAGAGGGCCAGAACTTATGCTTTCTCATGTTTCTTCCCAGTTTGAATATTTGTGAGTCACATTATGAAAAAGAGCTCCAATCCTATGCCCCCAAACGTATATTGAGTAGATAAATATAGGATTAAGGAGTTTAGCTAGTTATTTCATGAATGGCTTTATTATAAAAAATCCCTAGCTACTCTATCTTCTGTGAGCGCAAACACTTTTTTTTTTTAAAAAACAAATGCTGCCAGTCTGTATTAGGGCTCTGTCTCCTCACTGGATAACTGAGTAATTCTCTGTGCCTTGCTCTGCCCCAGCTCAGCCTACTGAGGGGCAGGCTCTGGGGTCAGGGCCCCAGCTCTGTTCACTGAGAAAGCCGTCTTCGCCGTGCCTCAGTTTTCTGAGCCGTCATCTGGGGAAAATAACATCCCTCCCTCTGAAGGGAGTACCAGTTGAGTTAATACTGGCCACCTCGTCATACCCCTGCTGTTTCATGTGCCAAGTGCTTTGCATAAATGATCTTGCTTAGTCCCACAAGCACCCATGTTTTCTGATCATAAGAGCGGTCTTTCTGTACTACGAATAAACGTGTGTTTCCTCCTTAGAAACTGCACTTGCTGCTTCCTCTTCTTTGGAACTCTCTCTCCAGATCCTCACACTACTGACTTCCTCTTGGGGTCTCAAATATCACCCCATCAATGAGGCAAAGTAGCTCCTCTCCTCACATCGTTTCCATCCTATTACCACAGCTTTATTTCCTTTATAACACTCATCAATTCCTGAAGTTATCTTTATTTTCATTTTTATCATTTTTCTTCCCATAAAAGCTCCAATGAGGGAAGTGAACTGATATGTCCTCTGCCACACTCTAGCATCAGTGCCTAGACTTGTCACGCATGGTCTCTCAAACAAATATTGTGGAATGAATGACTAAATAAGGGAATGAAAGGACCAGAGAATTTATCTAAATAGCTCCAGGCATTTGGGTTAGTAAGAGGCACAACAGGCGTTCAGATCATGCCAGGATGCC
>PVJD01018075.1:0-15574 GCA_004026545.1 Mormoops blainvillei | reverse complement strand
TGGCTGGTGATGCTGAGCATCCTTTCATATGTCTCTGGGTCCTCCGTATGTCCTCCTTGGGGAAGTGCCTGCTCAGGTCTTTTGCCCATTTTCTAAATTGGATTGTTTTTCTTCCTGGAGTGGAGTCGCGTGACTTCTTTATATATTTTTGAGATCAAATCCTTGTCCGACGTATTGCTGGCAAATATATTTTCCCACATGGTTGGTTCCCTTTTCATTTTGCTGATGTTTTCTTTAGTCATACAGAAGCTTTTTAATTTGATGTGCTCCCATTTGTTTATTCTTTCCTTTATGTCCCTTGTTTTAAGGGACATATTGGTAAAAATATTGCTGCATGGAATATCAGATTTTCCTGCCTATGTTCTCCTCTAGGACTTTTATGGTGTTGTGACTTGTATTTAAGTCTTTAATCCATCTTGAGTTTATTTTTGTGTATGGTGTAAGTTGGTGGTTGAGTTTCATTTTTTTTCATGTAGCTATCCAGATGTCCTAACACCATTTGTTGAAAAGGTTAAGTTTACTTCATTTTATGCTCCTGCCCTCTTTGTCAAATATTAATTGATCATAGTGACATGGGTTTATTTCTGGGCTCTCTATTGTGTTCCATTGATCTATGTGTCTGTTCTTATGCCAATACCAGGCTGTTTTGATTACAGAGGCCTTGTAATATAGTTTAAAATCAGGATTGTGATCCCTCCTACTTTGTTCTTCTTTGTCAAAATTGCTGCAGCTATTCAGGGTCATTTATGATTCCATATTAATTTTGAAATGTTTGTTCTATACCTGTGAGATATGTCCTTGGTATTTTAATAGGGATTGTATTGCATCTATAAATTGCTTTGGGTAGTATGGAGATTTTGATGATGTCAGTTTTTCCAATCTATGAACACAGTATATGCTTCCATTTATTTGTGTCTTCCTTAAATTCTTTCTTCAGTGTTGTATAGTTTTCTGAGTAAAGGTTTTTACCTCCTTGGTTAGGTTTATTCCTAGGTAATTTATTTTTCTTGTGACTATAGCAAATGAGATTTCTTTGTCTGACATTTCATTGTTGGTATACAAAAATGCCTTCAATTTCTGAATATTGACTTTGTATCCTGCTGTTTTGCCAAATTCACAGACTAGGTCGAGTAGTTTTTTTGGTGGTATCTGTCTGGTTTTCTATGTACACTATCATGTCATGCCATCTGCAAACAATGACAGTTTTACATCCTCGTTTCCAATTTGGATGTCTTTTATTTCTTTTTCTTTTCTAATTGCTGTGCCTAGGTCTTCCAATACTATGTTGAATAGAAGTGGTGAAAGCTGACACCCTTGTCTTGTTCCTGACATTGTGGCAAAGCCTTTAGCTTTTGTGTGCCAGGAGTTTTTGATTATTACTTCAATTTCACCAGCTGTTATTGATATCTTCAGGCTTTCTGCTTCTTCTTGATTCAGTTTTAGAAGATTATGTTTCTAGAAATTTGTCCATTTGACCCAGGTTTTCAAATTTCTTGGCATATAGTTGTTCATAGTAATTTCTTAAAACCCTTTGTATTTCTGTGATATGAGGTGTAGTCTCTCCTTTTTCATTTTTGATTTTATTTATTTGGGTGCTCTGTTTTTTTCTTGATGAGTCTGCCTAAAGGCTTGTAGATTTCATTTATCTTTTCAAAGAACCAGCTCCTGGATTTATTGATCCTTTGAATTGTTCTTTTGTTCTCTATGTCATTTAATTCTGCTCCGATCTTGGTTATTTCCTTCCTTCTACTCACCCTGGGTTATATTTGTTGTTGTTCCTCCAGTTCTTGTAGATGTTGTGTTAAGTTGTTTATTTGAAATGTTTCTATCTTTTTTAGTTAGGCCTGTATTGCTATGAACTTCCCTCTCAGAAATCCTTTTGCTGTGTCATAGGTTTTGGACTGTTGTGTGTTTATTTGATACAAGAAATTTTTTTTTATTTTTTCCCCTTGATCTCATTATTACCCCGTTCATTGTTTAATAGCATGCTATTCAGTCTCCATTAATTTGAATATTTTTGAGTTTTTTTCCTTGGGGTTGGTTTCTCCTTTCAGGTCCTTGTGCTCCAAGAAAATGCTTCATATAATTTCAATTGTCTTGAATTTGTTGAGGCTTCTTTTGTGTCCTATCGTGTGGTCTATCTTTGAAAATATTCCATGTGCTTTTGTAAAGAATGTTTATTTTGCTTCTTTGGGATGATATCTCTCTCTCTCTCTCTCTCTCTATATATATATATATATAGAGAGAGAGAGAGAGAGAGAGAGATATCAATTAAATCATTTTGATCTAGGGAATTGTTCAATGCTGCAATATCCTTGTTGATATTTTGTTTGGAAGATGTATCAGTTGTTGTCAGTGGGGTGTTAAAATCCCCAGTGTAAGTGTGTTGCTGTGTATATCTTTCTTGAATTCCTCTGAGATTTTCCTTACATATTTGGGTGCTTCTATGTTGGGTGCATATATGTTTATAATGTTTATATCTTTTTGATGGGTTCTTCCCTTGAGAATTATGAAGTGTTCTTCTGTGTCTCTTTTAATGGTCTTTGTTTTGAAGTCTATTTTGTCTGATACAAGTATTGCTACCCCAGCTTTTATTCCCCGTCCATTTGCTTGGAGTATTTTTTTTCCAACCCTTCACTTTCTGTCTGTGTAGGACTTTTGTTCTAAGGTGGGCCTCCTGTAGGCAGCGTATATGCAGGTCATGTTTTCTTATCCAGTCACGCACCGTATGTCTTTTGATAGAAGCATTTAATCTATTTACATTTAAGTTTATTATTGATAGGTACTTATTCATTTCCCCCCTTTGTACCTGTATTCCTTGCTCTCTCTCACTTTTTCTTCCTGTCCTTATAGAAGTCCCTTTAGCATATCTTGCAGTGCTGGTTTGGTGGAGGTGTATACATTCAGCTTTCTTTTGTCTGGGGAACTCCTTATTATGCCTTCCATTTTAATTTGGAGCCTTTCTGGGTATAGTAGTCTTGGTTGCATGCTTTTTTTTCATCACTTTGAATATTTCTTGGCATTCCCTTCTGGCTTACAGTGTTTGTGTTGAGAAGTCAGCTGCTAGCCTTACTGGGGCTCCCTTGTATTTTATTCCTGTTTCTCCCTTGCTGCCTTTGAAATTCTGTCTGTCTTTAAAATTTGGCATTTTAATCATGGTGTTTTATGGAGAAGGCCTCTTTGGGTTCATCTTGATTGGGACCCTTTGTGCTTCCTGAAGTTGCATAGCATCTTCCCTCCCCAGGTTTGGGAAGTTTCCTATCAGTATTTTTTGAAACAGATTTTATCCCTTGGCTCCTTTTCTTCTCCTGATATTCCTACGATTTTAATATTGTTGCATTTCATGTTGCCCTGCAGTTCCCTTAAGCTATGTTCATATTTTTTGAGTCATTTTTTGTGCAGCTCCTCCACCTGGGTTTCTTTCTACCTTGTCTTCCAGGTCAGTAATTCGGTCCTCCTTCATCCAGCCTGCTTGTAAAATTCCTTCTAGTGTATGTTTTATTTCAGATACTATATTCTTCATTTTTTCCTGGTTCTTGTTTATAGTTGCTGTTTCCTTTTTCATAGTGTTGTAGTTCCCACTCATTTCCTTGTAGTTGTCAGTGAGTTCTTTGAGCATCCTTATAACCATTCTTTTTAATTCTATATCTGATAGTTTGCTTGCATTCATTTCATTTAGCTCTTTTACTGGGGATATTTCCATTCTTTTCCATTGCAGGTTCTTTGTCTCCCCATTTTAGGTGACACTTTTTGTTTATTTCTGTGATTCCAGATGCTCTGCTTTGCCAGTTGTCTTCATGGGGTGGACTTCTGTGGTAGGAGTTCTGTGGGACTCAGTGGTGCGGTCTCTTTGATTTCCTTGTCTGGATGCTCTAGGGCTGCCCTTTCTTCCGTTTTGGTGGGCTGTCTTGCTGTACTTGAGCTTTACTTGTTGGTGGGTTCTCTCGTCCAGTGGGTTTACTGGTATTCACAACTCTCACCTTGCCTTATATGCTATCGTACAGGTGTTGGTTAACAAAGGAGTATTACCACGCAACCAAACCTACACCAGCAAAAAGAACCCCCTACCACATCAGCAGTCTCAACTGCAATTGAACTAAGATTAATAAAGGTGAAGAGAGGCTGCAGATATTATAGATATGACAAAGGGAATATGAGATGACTAAAAGAGGGGGAAATGTTGTTGTGTAGTAAGAGGGACGAGAATTGATAAGAGTTGGGATAGAACTGAGGTGCAGGAAGGGAGAGAATAAAATTTACAATGTAAGCAAAATATGAAAGGGCGATGGGAACACATGGGGTCAGAGGAGGGAAGTTTATGCCATGAGGTTTGAAGTTAAACTGGAAAGGTACTGGACCAATGGGAGCAAAATTGCAGAAAAACCACAGCAGGGTCAATAGCAGCAACAGCCGAAAGTTTAGTAAAGGTGGAATGGGAGTAAGAATACTGTAGAAAAGCATAAAGTGAATATGAGATGTCTACTGTAAAGAAAACTGATTTTGAGAGGATGGGGGAAGCAAGCTAATTAAGAGTAAAGAGTAAGTCCCAGGTTGAGAGAGGGGGAATAAAGAAAAAAAGGGAGAGAGGAAACCATGAAATAAAATTCCTCACCCAACTGATCATGGGCAGGGCAAAGGCTAAATGGAGTAAGAGAGCGGGAGAGTATTCTATGGGATTTAAAGTACAAACAAGCAGTGAACAAACAGTTCCTGTGAGGAAGTATAGTAATAACCATGATATTTCACCCAACTAAACAGTGTTTATAAAAGGTGAAAAAGAAATAAGATTCTTATTAGAAGGGAAAAAGAATGTGAGCTGACTTAAGAAAGAAGAGCACTTATCCGAGGTTACATGGAGGATAAATAGAGTAAGGGATAGAAACGTGGCGTAGTGTGTGAGAAAATAAAGTTAGCCACAACAGTAATAAAACTCAGGAAGATGGTGAAATGGATTAAGACCAGGGAAGGGTGCAGTTTTAGAATAACAATAGTTTAATAAGAAATATATAGTCTGAATAAAAAGAATAAAAAGTAAGAGACCAAGAGTAGTGTGTTATTTGGAATAGCGGCGAACTGAAAGAAGAAAAATTTAAATGCAATATGAAAGGAAGAAAAAAACAAGTCAAACAATAAAAACAAACAAAACAAACTAAATAAGCGGAAAGAAGATAAATAAAAAAAACATGCAAGGTGTGAAGGATAGCAAAGTGAAATTTGTTTCAACTGTTGGTGTTTGCTTTCTGTCTTCTTTCTATATCCATCTCTGGTTTTCTCACAGCTCCAGGTCTTATTGCCTTATTCTTGGGAAAAAAAAAAAGAAGCTTCCTGTTGATTTTAAACTTGCCAAGATTTTGCAGGTCTTCAGGGATCCTGCAGGCAGAGGGGGTTGGGCTCATTTTTTTCTTTTCATGTGGTTCCAAAATGATGAGGCCCCAGTCTGGGCTACAATAATCACAGGTTCCCAGTTTCCAGCCAACGCCCTCAGAGCACTGTAAGGCCTGCACTATCCACTCTGCGCATTTGCTCCCAGCCAGCACCAGTAATGCACCTCGTTTTGCAACCTTTTGATCAATCCATAAGGTGCACTGAGTGGGAGCAAATCACGTCCACCCTCCTCCCTCTTTGTTGGCCTTGCTTCTGCACGCTCGAGGTCCTAGCATGGCAGCTCAGTTCCCCTATGGAAAAAAGTGTCTCTGGGCACCCCTGCCTCTCTGAGCCCGTGCTGCCCTTTGATCAATATGTGAGGTACCCTGAGATGAGCAAATTGTGTCCTCATTCCTCCCTCTTCGCTGGCCCTGCTGCTGTGCACGCGTGAGGTCCCTTCATGGTGGCTCAGTGCCCCTTTTGAGAAAAGTCCCCTTGGGTGCTGCTTGCTGCTCCTAACAAGTGCCCGGCTTTCCAAACAGTCCAACTCTCTGACCAGTCCAGAGTCTACCTGGGTCACTGCCAGTCATGGCCCATCTCCTCCCAGATCCAGGTGTCGCCTGGCTCCCCAATTTCTCTGGTACTATCCCAGCCAGCGATCACCACCCAGCTGGATTATGCTGCTGGCTGTGTGTCACGTACTGTCTTTTTATGCCCTCAATGACTTTACATGTCCAGGTCTCTCCTGGGGCATGTCTGGGACTTCCCCACTCTGGGAGGGGAGGGAGGAGTTAGGTTGCTATCACTGACTTAGTGCTCCTCCAATGTATATTATATTTTATTATGTTTGGTAAGTATTGTGTTTCAGAATCAGTTATGCCAAGTGCTTCCAAAACATTCCTACTTAAATTCTCATTGAAAAATGTGTTATATTTACAGGCAAATTAGGAAGAGTTGACATCATTGAGTCTTCTTATCCACACATATAATTTATCACCAAATTGATTCTACCTCTTTTCACATTGCTTATAGAGTTTTATATTTTCTACAAATACATTACGCACAATTTGTCATTAACTTCTGGATGTGATATAGATTTTGGCAAGTTGTATTTTATTTTTTATTTCTCTCAATATTTCCAAACACATCATTCTATTTATCACAATGATATTTTTGCACATTATCCCAGCTACTTGGAACACTGTTCCTTAAAGATTCAGTTCAATTGTCACTTCTAATATGAAGGCTGCCAAGGCATCTTAGATGAGGCTCTGAACAAAAGTAACATATAAGCCAAACTAAATACTTCCAAAGTCATTTTCTTTATTTTCTTTTTTGTTTAATGTGATTCTAATGTTCAGTCTTAAGCACATTTTCTTTCTCATAGTTATTTCCTTAAGGGTATTAGCCTTATTAAATTATTATTGTTCACTATGTTGTTTGAAATGTCCTGCATCAATCTTTCCTATAGTTGAGTTACTAAGTTCTAATACTCTGCCACTGGTATAAAGTGTATCTGGTAGGTGAACTTTTATTGTGGTTTGCTTGCTGAGTTTCGACTATGGTATATTGATCCAAACCATCAGTGATAAATATTCATAGACATTCCCATTAAAGTAACTGCTATCATAGTGATGCCACCTCAATTTTATTACAATAGAGGGAAATCTCTGAGATCTTCAAGAGCAGAGTATATGCCTTTGTTTCAAGTGATTCAAAAATCTAGTGATTTTTGAAATATTTGTTCTAGTTCTAGTACCTGGCACAGAATAAAAATATCTTAAATGTTTAAGGATGAAGGCATTACATGCCAGAAAAATCCCAAATATCTTTTTCTTTTAGAACCTTAAGATCTTTACTGGGACTTAATATTTGAGAATGATTCTTAATAGGATATGGATATCCTATATATCTTTTCAAATATCAGTCAAATGTCTGTTAAGGAGCTGTTTAAAATAGGTTTTAACCCATTTCTTCCCCATCTCATTTAATGTAAATTTTATATTAAAAGAGAAAGAACAACCATAGAATTGTAGTTATGACATGCATGCTGAACTAATTAGGAAGAAGTGTGTCACTGTTTCAGTTTATGTTGAATGCATGAAAAAGTAAGTGAATGGATGGAGAAAGAAATGGATAAATATGTGACAAAATATGTATATAAAATGTTGACAGCAGAAAATCAATTATGGGTATATAGCATGCACTCTAAAATTCTTTCTACATTGTTTTTTTACATAGAAATATTTTTTAAATGTTGGCAAAGGGATAAAATGTTAATTGTAGAATCTAGGTGGTGGGTATGTAAGTATTCATTGTGCAAAAATTTTTCTTGTTTTTGAAAATTTTTGCAGTAAAATATTTAAAAGATTATGCTGAGATACCTACTTAGTTCCATCAGGTGGGTAAAAATCCAAGTTTGTCAACATACATTTATGAATGCTGTGGAGAAACAGGCACACTCACGCACTGCTGCTGGGAGTGTAAAATGATGCAAATGAAAAGGAATGTAACAGTAATGAGGGATACATTTACCCTTCTATTCAGAAAATCCATTTTTATTTGCACTATTCTACTACCACACCTGTACCCACACGAAATAACATGTATGCAAGTTTATTCACTATGGGATTACTTTTACTAAGAAGTAAATGTCAACAAACTCAGTCTAGTAACTAGTAACTGATAGAATAGCTATGGTATACCCAAGCAATTCAACATTAGTTAGCTATTTTTAAAAAAATCAAGATCTCTATGTACTGATACGGAGGAATATCTAGTATATAATTTACTTATTTCACTTATTCTAGTGAAATAACTGAAGTGCAGTAAGTCAAAAAGTAGCACACTATCCTTTAAGAAAGGTTTGTATTTACCTGAAGGATCACTAGAACTAACTGAATAAGGAACTAAAAATGACTACATGAAGAATAGGGAGGAAAAGAGTGGATGCAGATGGGGTAAAAAGAAGACTTCTCTGTATTACTTTTATACATATATGATTGTATCATTCATTCAATGAAATAAAACACAAAAGTTATCAATGTAGAATGAAAAAAAAAAAAACAGTCGACAGAGTGGCATTATAGATTTTCTAGTTCATTGGACTTAACACCCATAAACTTTCCCAACAGTTTCAATATTTTTAAAAGCTAAAAGCAAATTGACAAGTAGCAACATCCTCCATACCTTTTGGTCCAGGTAGCCCATCCAATCCAGTGAGTCCGGGAGGACCTGGCGGTCCTGGGGAACCACGATCCCCTTTTGGACCAAGTGTTCCTTTGAAACCTGGTAGTCCTGGAGGCCCAGGTGGCCCAGGTAGCCCAAATCCTGGTTCTCCCTAGAGCATACACATGACAAAACACAACAAAAACTCCTATGACTTTCTCAGTATTCATTGTTTACCATAGATAATTTAAAGCAGAAGGTAAAACTTTCCCCCCCTCCCGCCATGGTTGAGGAAGTAGAATAATTAAATTAAAACTAATTGGTATGTTGGAAAGAATATCAGGAAGGATAGGGGATGGGGCTTACTAAAACAAATTAAAATATCTGAACTGGTTCCAGGACAAGAAAGAGATAACTGAGGGTATAAGAGTAACTCCAAGTGAGGATATGTGATTATAGACTGAGTATTAGGTGATTATTTGTATAAAGTGTCCACTAACTTAGAGATAGATACTGAAGTATTTATAGGTAAAATAGCATGATTTTGAGATTTACGTTAAATACTTCAGGAAAGGAAGAAGGAACAGATGAAGTAAATATGATAAATTTTGATTAATTTGAAATCTGAGTGACAGATATGTGAAAGTTCATTGTATCATACCTTTTACTTTTCTGCTCATTTGAAAATGGTTATAATAAAATAAAGACAATTAATAAATGAAGAAGTAGCTTCTCATGAAAGCTGGGGTCATGGTCAATTGTTCTTCCCATGGGAAAAAACTTGTAATGATGAAAACATAGGAAGTTTAAATTAATTAAGCACAGAAAATACAGGGGTGATTAGGATAATTATATACTGCAGCAGTTTGCTGAAGGTTGACCAAAGAAAATTTTAATTAGCTAAGATACAATACAAGGAATGGAAAGTAACTCAAACACATTATTCTTCTTCTTCTTCATCATCATCATCATCAGTCAAAAGAGAGTTAAAATGAAGGAAGTTTCAATATTAGGTAGAATGATTCCTCCAATTTTGTTCTTCTTTCTCAGGACTGCTGTTGCTAGGCAGAGCCTTGTGTGGTTCCATAGAGATTTTTGAAATATTTGTTCTAGTTCTGTGAAATACATCATTGGAATTTTGATAGGAACTGCATTAAATCTACAGGTTGCTTTGGGTAGTGTGGCCATTTTAATGATGTTAATTCTTCCTATCCATGAGCATGGTATGTGCTTCTACTTATTTGTATCTTCAATTTCTTTCCTCAGTGTCTTATAATTTTCCAAATACAGGTCTTTTACATCCCTGGTTAGGTTTATTCCTAGGTATTTTATTCTTATTGAAGTCATTGTGAATGAGATTATTTTCTTAATTTCCCTTTATGTTAGTCTGTTATTGTCATATAAAAATACAACTGATTTCTGGATATTAATTTTTTTATCCTGCTACTTTTATGAATTTGTTTATCAGTTCCAGCAGTTTCTTGGTGGAATCTTTGAGGTTCTCTATGTATAGTTTCATGTCATCTGCAAATATAGTTCTACTGCTTCCTTTCCAATTACAATAAGGCCACAGTAATCAAAACAGCATGGTAACTGGCATAAAAACAGACACAGAGATCAATGGAACAGAATACAGAGTCCAGAAATAAACCCATACCTTTATAGTCAATTAATATTCAACAGAAGAAGCAAGCACATACAATAGGCTAAAGATGGTTTGTTTAATAAGTGATGTTGGGAAAACTGGACACATACGCACAGAAAAATGAAACTAGACCACCTTCTTACATGACACATAAGAAAAAATTGAAAATGGATCAAAGACTTAAATGTTAGACCTGAAGCCATAAAAATCCTTGAAGATAGAATGCTTTAGGCAGCAAAATCTCAGACATTGCTTGTAGAAATTTTTTATTGGATATATCTCCCCAGGCAAGGGAAACAAAAGAAAAACTAAACAAATGGGACTACATCATACTTAAAAGTTTTGCACAACAAAGGAAATAAACAACAAAATAAAAAGACAACCCACAGAATGGGAGAACATATTCACTGATACAGCTGATAAGAGGTTAATATCCAAAGTTTTAAAATAATTCTATTTGAACTTCATTTTATTTTTGTATTGTTGTTCTATTACAGTTGTCCTCAAATTCTCCTTTGCTGTCCCCTGCCCTGCCCAACCTGCATCCCTCATTAAGTTCCCACCCTGTTGTCCTTTACCATGGGTCCTTTATACATGTTCTCAGCACTAAAAACACCAAATAACCCAATTAAAAAATGGGCAAAGGACCTGAATAGACACTTCTCCAAAGAGGACATACAGATGGCCATAGACATGAAAAGATGCTCAACCTCACTAATCATCAGAGAAATGCAAACAAAACTACAATTAGATACCATCTCACACCTGTCAGAATGGCTATCATCAACAAATCAAAAAAACATCAAGTGCTGGTGAGGATGTAGAGAAAGGGGAACCCTTTCGCACTGTTGGTGGGAATGCAGTCTGGTGCAGCCGCTATGGAAAGCAGTATGGAGATACCTCAAAAAAACTAAAAATGTATTGGCCTTTTGACCCAGTAATCCCACTTCTGGGAATATATCCAAAGGAACATAAGCACGCCTATGTTCATTGCAGCGTTATTTACAATCGCCATGTTATGGAAGCAGCCCACGTGTTCATCAATAGATGAGTGGATAAAACAACTATGGGACATTTACACTATGGAATACTACGTGGTCGTAAAAAAGAAGAAAAGTTTACCCTTTTGACAGTATGGATGGACCTGACGAACATTATGCTAAGTGAAATAAGCCAGTCAGAGAAAGACAAATATCATATGATTTCACTCATACGTGGAATCTAATGAACAAACTGAACTAACAGAAAATGGGGACAGACTCATAGATGGAGAGTAGATGACAGATAAGCGGGGGAGGGTAGGTGGCGGAGGGATTGAGCAAAAAGGAAAAGAATCCATGGACATGGACAATAATGCGGTGATTGTTGGGGGAGGGAGATAAAGGGGACTAAATGGTAATGGAAAAAATACAATAAAGATTTTAAATACATACCTGCATACATACATAAAATGAAGGAAGGTAGGAGAAATAGGAAAGTGGGAAAGAATAAATTAAAATGTCCCAGACCTGCCCTGACCAGTGTGGCTCATTTGGTTGAGTGTCATTGCGCAAAGCGAAACGTTGCCAGTTCGCTTTCTAGTCAGGGCACATACTTGGGCTGCAGCTTCAGTCCCTTGTTAAGATGAAAGGCAACAACTGATACTTCTCTCCCTCTTTTTCTCCCTCCCTTCCCTTCTCTCTAACAATAAATAAATAAAATCTTTAAAAAATTTTACACTGTCCCTTACCTTTGGTCCTTGAAAGCCTGGTGGCCCAGAAGGGCCTTCTAGACCCATTCTTCCAGGTATTCCAGGTGCTCCTGGAGGTCCTGGAATTCCGGGAAAACCTGAAAAGTGGCAAGTCATTTTTAATCTCCAAACAGAAGATACTTTAAGAAAGATACCCAAACTCCCAAACCAACATTTTTACCCTATCCAATCAAGCTTAGTGACTACAGTAAGATGTTAAAACCACAATGACATTTTAGATGATGACTTAGGATCATGCCTAACAGATGCTTGACATTCCTTCTCAATCACCTTATGGTCCTTATCATCTTCATACAAAGCTAATATGTGTGGAAGATATACTCTTCTAAAGGGGAGTGAGGGCTACTATGAGGCAAAATTGAACAAAAAGAATGAGTCTCACACAAAAATGCACAAAATATTTTCTTCTGCTTACATTGGGACATAGTGTAACAAAAGATCTACCATATAATTCTGGAAATGAGCTAAAAACAATTGCAGATATTACACACATATATACACAAAAAAACCAAATCTGACTCCTTCTAAAGTCATTTAGTATAAATGAGTACGGACATATTTAGCACTATCCTCAGACCAATGCATACTCTTGATGATAATAAGAAAAAATTTAGTGATGAATAAAGCAGAACTGAGGCAAGAAGTTTTAAAATTTTCAGGAAATCAAGAAAATATGATTTAGAATAAAACATCATTTGATTACATGTGTGCAATAAATCTGTTTTCTGTTTAATATCATCCATTTACTTAACAAATATCTGCTGAATGCTTACTATGTTCCAGAAACTGTTCTAAGCCCTGAAAATAAAACAATGAACACAAAAGATAATAATTACTGTGATTTTTATAGCTTAAATATCATTTTTGCATATCTGTAATTTAGATATTTTCTTGTCTGGACTATTTTAGATAAAGAAAATGAAATTACAGTGCATGTATGCTGTGACTATTCATTTATAGTCTTTACCGTACATAGAAAAAGGGTACCATTAACATATTTTATTTATTGAATGGTCTATATCAAGAAATAATGTCATACTAACCACCTAATCTATCCTGCCTGCTGCCCAGCCCTACATACCTTTGGGACCAGGTGGTCCGGGAAGCCCGATGCCAGGAATACCTGGTTCTCCTTTGCTACCTGGTATTCCTGGCAAGCCTGGCTGGCCTGGGAGTCCAGGGTCACCTAAGGAGAGAAGCAACAGTTTTTTGAAAATGAAACTTTTAAATAAAGAAACCAGTAAATGTTGAAAATGTGGCCAAATTAATTCCTCACATACCTGGAGGACCTGCTTCACCATCTCTGCCTGGGATACCAGGCAGGCCAGGCTTTCCTGGCTGGGTTAGGGTCCGGCCTGGATCGCCTTTAGGACCTAAGAACACAAGGAAACCAATAGCGAATAAGTGTTCTCTTGACTAATCTCTCTTAATTGAAAACAAAAAAAAAAGGAGAATCTTTTAAAAATGCAATCTTACAAAAATCTACAAGAAAGACAATCTCATGTTACACATTCAAGGAAGATATCAAACAGGAGGATGGATTTTCAAAAAGAAAAAGTAGATGATAGTTTTATAAGCTAAGGGGACTAACTATTGAGGGAAAAATACAATAAGAGAAAGAAAGATTTAAGTCTTTTTATCAACCTTGAATTTATTTTTGTGTATTGTGTAAGTTGGTGGTTGAGTTTCATTTTTTTTGCATGTAGCTGTCCAGATCTCCCAGCACCATTTGCTGAAGAGACTATTTTTACTTCATTTTATGCTTCTGCCCCTTGTCAAAAAGTAACTGACCATAGAGGCATGGGTTTATTTTTGGGCTCTCTATATAGCCAAATGCTGGAAGCAACCAAAGTGCCCATCAGTAAATGAGTGGATAAAAAAAATCATGATACATTTACACAATGGAATACTATGCAGCAGAAAGAAAGAAGGAACTCCTACCCTTCTTGACAGCATGGATGGAACTGGAGAGCATTATGCTAAGTGAAATATGCCAGGCGGTGAAAGACAGATACCATATGATCTCACCTATAAGTGGAACCTAATCAACAAAACAAATAAGCGAGCAAAATAGAACCAGAGACATGGAAATAAAGAACAAACTGACAGTAATGAAACGGGAGCGGGGAGAGGGATAATGGAGGAAAATAGGGACATGTATAAAGAAACATGTATAAAGGACACATGGACAAAGCTCAAGGGGGTAGGTTTGAGGCTGGGAGGCGGGGATGAGGGGAGGGAAGAGGGAGTGGTGGTGGGGAATGGAGACAGCTGTACTTGAACAACAATAAAAAATAAAAGGTGATTAAAAGCAAACAGAAAAGGAGCTTCCATTATTGAAGATGACATCTATAAAAACTTTTAAAAATTAAGTTAAAAGAACCTTAAAATAATCAAACCGTAGTAAACAAGAAAAAAACTTCTTTTTGGTGAACTAATGGTACCTTACGGTTTTATGAGTACAAAGTCCAAGTACACGTTCTCATTAATTGAATTAAGGACTTAAAATAGGCTCAGGACAAAGTAGAATTTCTTAAACATGAAATAAATAGTGCTAACTACAACAGAAAAGTCTAATAAATTTGACTACATTCAAATTGATCCCTGTCCATTAGAGATGCCATGCAGAGAATAAAAATGGCAGGCCACAGTGAGAGAAAATTTTGCAAAATAACTAACTAACAAAGAACTAATACGATAGAATACACAGGGCAGGGAAAAATAAGTTTACAGTTCTGAGTACATGAAAAACGGGGTGTAGTCTTGTATTATTATTTATTAATTATTGCATTATTTTCCATATGAACAACTGTAAACTTACTTTTGTCCCACCCTGTATATAATGTGTGTGTGTGTGTATATATGAGATATAATATATATAATCCTCTAAGTCAATATGAAAAAGATTCAATCCAATGGAAAAAATGGTCAAAACACTTGAATAGGCATTTCAGAAAAGGAAATTAAAATGGTGAGTAGACATATAAAAAGGTGCTAAAGTTTAGTGCAATCAGAGAAATGTAAAATAAAAATGCCATGAGATAAAACCACACTTCAACAGATTGGCAAAAATATAAAAGTCTGACAATACAAAATGTTTATGAGGATACAGAACAATAAGAAATCTCCAATACTTCTGCTGGGAGTATAAATTGGTACTATTCCTCTGGATATAGTTTGGAATTATCGAGTAAAGCTTAAGATGCATTTATTCTATGCCTTGAAAATGCTAATCTTAAATATATAGCATAGTCCAGGGACTGGCAAATTTTTTCTGTAAAGGACCAGAGAGTAAATACTTTCTATTTTGTGGGCCACCATGATCTCTGTCACGACTGTTCAACACTGTGGCTGTAGTGCAAAAGCAACCACAGTAAACAGTGAATCGTTGTGTTGAAATAAAACTTTCATTCAAGACAAAAAGTGGTTGATCGGTTTTATTCCACAGGTGTAGTTTGCTGATCCTTGCCCCATGGAAATGTGTGCATATATAAACAGGGTATATACACAAGAATGCACATAGAAGCATTAATCTGAATAGGCCTGAACTATAAAATACCCAATTGTCCATTAACAATAGAATGGATAAATCAACCGTGATACACACACACACACACACACACACACACACACACACACACACACAA
>PVJD01018074.1:0-15579 GCA_004026545.1 Mormoops blainvillei | reverse complement strand
TCTTCTTTTTCTTAAATAAGTCCCTTTAATATTTCATGTAATAATGGCTTGGTGATGATGAACTCCTTTAGCTTTACCTTGTGTGGAAAGCACTTCATCTGTCCTTCCTTTCTAAATGATAGCTTTGCTGGATAGAGTAATCTAGGTTGTAGGTCCTTGCTTTTCATCACTTTGGATACTTATTGCCATTCTCTTCTTGCCTGAAAAGTTTCTTTTGAGGAATCAGCTGACAGTCTTACGGGAACTCCTTGGTAGGTAACTCTCTGCTTTTCTCTTGCTGCTTTTAAGTTTCTCTCTTTATCTTTGACCTTTGACATTTTAATTATGACGTGTCTTGGTGTGGCCCTCTTTGGACCCAACTTGTTTGGAACCCTCTGTGCTTCCTGGACTTCTATGTCTCTTTCCTTTGCCAAATTAGGGAAGTTTTCTTTCATTATTTTTCAAATAAGTTTTCAATTTCTTGCTCTTCCTCTTCTCCTTCAGTCATCCCTATGATTCAGTTGTTGGCATATTTGGAAATGTCCAAGAGCCTTCTTATGCTATCCTTGTTTTTTTTTTTTGAATTCTTATTTCTTCATTCTGTACTTGTTGACTGTTTATTTCTTCCTTATGTTCCAAATCGTTCATTTGAACCCCGGCTTCCTTCCCTTCACTGTTAGTTCTCTGTGGCTTTTTCTTTATTTTACTTAGTATAGCCTTCATTTCTTCCCTTATGCATTTGCCGTACTCAATGAGATCTCTAAACATCCCTATCATCAGTGTTTTGAACTCCGCATCTGATATGTTGGCTATCTCCATTTCACTTAGTTCTTTTTCTGAAGTTTTTATCTGTTCTTAGATTTGGACCATATTTTTTTGTCTCCTCAATTTGGCAGCCTCCTTGTGTTTGTTTCAGTGTATTGGGTAGAGCTGCTTTGACTCCCTCTTGTGTATATTATTGTATAAATTTATGTAAACAATATATATTTAAATGCTTTAATTTATTTGAATTTCACACAACCCTGTGAGGTAAACCAGAAAATAATTATTTCTATTGGTGTAAATTGGTAGATGAAGAAGTTAAGACACAGAGAAGCCAGCTGAATTGTCCAGTTGCACACTTCTAAGAAGAAATAAAACAGAGGCCTCTCAAACCCAGTTTCTCTGGCATCATCTCCAGTCCTGACATTCTGGGTTACCTTATTAAAAGCTTATCAGTTGTCAGTAATGCCAAATTTATGTTTATGACCAAAGAGTAAACACATGCAGAGTCTGAAGGTCTCAACTAACTTTTAGGATATATAATCTGGCCATATTAAACATACTCTTGATTGGTTCAACTGTCAAATAATTTGGCTGACAACAAAAGGCCCAAAAGAGTTAACATTTATTGGTATATTTATTATCAATATGCATTGTCTAATGTCATTCATTCCTTCAACAAATATATATATTGAACGTCTATTATGTACCTGTGCCACATATCATTCTAGGGGTGGGGAAGTGGTAATGAACCAAACTGGTAAAAATCTCTGTCCATGTGAAGCTTATATTCTAGTGGGCAAAGAAGAGAACAATATTTTAAAAATATGTTAAATGTCAGCCTATGATATACACAATAGAAAACCAAAGTAGGATAAAGGGGAAAGTATGTGTTAGGAAGAGGCTATAAGGGCTTTTGTTTTTGCAGAGGCCTAAAGAAAGCTAAGAACTATGATGATATCTAGGTAAAGAGCATATAATAAAAAGGAAGGATAAGTTAAACATTCCTGAGGCAGGGCTATGTTTGCATATTCAAGTAGCAGCAAAGAAGTTATGTGACTGGAACTGAGTGGAAGAGGAAGGAGAGGAGGTAAGAGCCAGGTTATTAAGAGCCTCATAAGTGAAATCAGAAGGCTTTGAGTTTTGAAAAGGAGATTAATACCATCAAACATTTTAAAAAGTTCACTCTGGCTGAGCAGACGCTGTCTTTGGGATAGGGCAGGAGCAAAGAGACCAGATAGGAGACTACTTGCCATTCAGCTGAATTAATGGTACTAAGTAGAGGGAAACTTCCCTGCTTTGCCTTTTTGTCATAGTTTTAAAATTCATTTTTTTTGAAAATTAAAAAAGATTACAGGGGTTAGAGTTAATTAGAGTTATGACACCTTATAAATAGAAAATAAAGACATTTGCTTAGGAAACATTTCATTGGCATTGCTTATAGAAAATAACTTCACATTTGCCTAGGATAAGCTGAGACCATGACAGAATGACTCAGTAAGAACTCCCTGAGCTGTATTTTTCAAATAAGAATTTACTTGATAGTTTATCAAGTACATAATATGTGAAGTGAAAGATAGAACCTGTGTATCCAAATTCATTTTGTAGTAACATTTGTAATTGTGATTTAGGAGAGATGTACTGAAGCAAATTCCTATTTACTTAAGAACAAACAATACTTGATTTATGTTTGTCAGTTTCTCAAATGTTACTGAAATATATTGATCCACTAATAAACATTTTCAGAATATCTTCCACAAATTCAGTAATATTTTTTCTGCATGGTATCCTCTTTTTTATCTTAAATGTGACAAATTATATACAATGTGCTTCTTCCTCTTTAGGATAGTCTTCAAATTTCTTCGTATACTAAGTAAAACTTTGTCCAAGGTCTTTTAATCTCTTTATTTTTTCACCGAGGTCTAAAATGCAATTTCTGGGATCTTTCTACTTTATTAAGTTGGCAATAGCTAACTGAAAGCTTTGGAAGGAAATCAATATTTAAAAATGTTTTCCCATTTGTAATGTTAGAATAAAACAAAGTAAGTGTTGATATCTCTTTTGTCACCTTTAGATTTCTCATCACCTTCAGAACATTCCACTGTTTTCTAAATACTTAATTGAAAGACTATTATAGACACTTATCATCATGAATCTTAGTAAACTCATATAATTTAATAAATTTCTTGTGTGGAACTTGTTCCTTAAGGAAAACTTTCTATTTATTGTTTAGTTTCATACTAAGGGGTGTTTGAAAAGCAACATCTTTTTTTTTTCTTTTATGACAGTTTTTAACTTCTCTTGCTCTGTGGGTTTCTTCTTCCCCTCCCCTTCCTCCTCCTCCTTCTTCTTTACTACTACTACTACTACTACTACTACTACTGTTAAAAGGATCTAGATCCAACTAGATCAATAAGAATGATTAAAATAAAGATGTCATCAACATCTCCATGGGCACAACATAATTAAGTCTGGTCCAAATTAAAAGCCATTATATTCCAGAGTTTCATTTCTTTGACTTATACCTAGATATTTTTCTTTGTCATTTAAGTTACAAAGGCAAGCTTCTTCACTTTCATATCATCCTAAGATCATAGAAACCTAACTCTCTATTCTTTGAATTCACTCATTTGATATAATTTATATGTATAGCATACAGATATAGTGGTATCATCAGAAAAGGCAAAGGAATATGCATTGTGTCTAGGATCACATATCATTTAGAGCCAGAATGAACCCTCCAGATTATTTTTACCTGCAATTTTATTTTATTGCTAAGGAAATCAAATGTGTGAGAAGTTATGCAGCACATTTCAGGGCACACAACAAAGTGCAAATACTGAATTAGAACATTGATATTTTCACTGCCATTTGGTGTTTCTGTTGTTACACCACAATGGTTTCACCTACATCACTAGTCATGATAACAGTATAATGAAACAGTATTTGGAAAAGGAGAATTAAGATGATGTTGATGATGATAGTTATACTATTAATTACCTGCTTCTGTATGGTATTCCTTTTTCCATGCAAATTACTAAAATAGACAGAATACAAAGCACTTAAACAGATATAATTGCTCTTTGAAGTAACTTATAAGGAAGGAATGACCATGATTACTATATAAATAATAAATAAATAAATAATTTCTAAAATTGTACCCAATTATGGAACATTTCAAATGAGAAAAGCAAGCATTTGCTTTATAAAAAAATAACTGGCAAGGTTTTCTTTGATTTGAAAGAGATCACAGTGGGTTCAAGAAAAGTTGAACATGTGCTTTTATTTTTGTTTTAAGGAGAGTAAAAAATTTAAGTGACAACTGCTATGTAAACTTTACAACATAGAAAGTCATAGAGGCATGAGGAGCTTTAAGAGAGAATCAAATAAAATGGTAATTCAACAGTGAACTACACTTATTACATTGTTACTATGTAACAGATGTTTCCTGGTTCTGAGTGTTGTAAGAAAATAAGGCCAAGTTTCAGATCTTAAGAACTTCAAAGTCTAGTAGGGAGACTATTACTAAAATTAACTCATATGCTTTAGTAAATTAGTTACTACAATATAAACAGAAAAAGTAACACAGGAGTACAAAAAATGGAAGTAGTTTACTCAACCTCTTAATGTCAAGGACTGCCCTGTCAAGGAAATGATGACTAATATTGGTGTCAAATGGTAAGAATTCAGCATAGACATGTGAGGAATATTACACCTCAGCAGGGGAAGCAGTCTGTTTGATGGTATAGGGGATGGGGGACATCAAACAACATGGCATGTTTGAGCAGGGGATAAGAATTTTCCTTCTGGGTTATGCTAAGAATGTTTCAGGAAGTGAGGATGTAGAATTAGAGGGCAGTACTTGGGAAGTCTTGCCCTACATATGCATCAACCAACTTTTGTGGCGGAAGGAGAACTGACTTCGAGTGGTGAGTACACGATGAAGTGTGAAGTGTGCAGATGATGGATTATAGAGTTGTGTACTTGAAACCTGTATGGCTTTATTAACCAATGCCACCCCAATAAATTCAATAAAAAACAAAAGCATGCACATGGATGAAGGGAAAAAAACAAAAGAAATGAGATCTGGGTTTGTTTTGCTGAAATCTGTTGAAGCAAAAGCTCAGGATCATGAATCTTATATATGTATCACTGTGAAAAGTAATATTTTAGAAGAGACAGAAAGTCATCCACAATTGTATCATCATTTACCTCTGCTGTCTTGAAAAGTAGTGGCATCAGACTCTCCTCTACATGCCCCTCTGCACTTCATGTTTCCATGAATCCTACCACCACCACCAACTCTTCTTCATAGACATCTAAGCTATTGGCTGCCATCGTGCCCATAACTTTGTGACCCAAGGAGATAAAGGGATTTTAAAGTAATTCCTAAGCCAAAAACAAAATGCAATCAGGAAAAGAAAAATGGTCAAATCAATTTATTCAGGAGAGAAAACAGTTTGGTTAAAGGCAATAGAAGTTGAATAGGAGGCTCTTGTATAAGTTGAGGAAAAATGAAGAGGAAGAAGATGTAGTGATTTGTGTGAATGAGACTAGGGGACTAGGACCTAAACTAAGACCTGTAGAGCTATAATTTAGATTAAAAGTATAATCTAACAGCAATTTGAAGCAAGGCTAGTGGAACAAAATATAATAAAGAGTCCGAATTGTGCCTTTTCATAAGCAAAGGTCATAAACTAGTGTCATTTTCTTTGTAATAGGAACTCTATAGAGAATCTAAGATCAATGTTGGATATAGACTTACTTGCATTAAACATGCTGATTCTACACTATTTTTGAAAGGTTAAGAAAAGATTTGAGGAGCCCTATGCAATGCAGTGTTGCTTGATTTCTTTATTAACTTGACTGATTGAATTAAACCCTAGACTAAATCTGAAAGATGGTAGATATATCAGACACAGTTGGTGACCCACCTATATCCTCTCACCTTTACCATCTTGGTCAATACCTGTGGACTTCAAATTGCCAGTTCTTGAATTTACGGTGGGTTTTTTGTGTTTTGCTTTGCTTTGTTTTTTGCCTCTGGGCTTGGTTTGCAACTAGGCAGCAGGTCAGAAGTGACAGGTAGTTAATAACTGCCAGGAACAGCCTTCACCCAATAATTGATAGGAGTCAGTGTATAAATATTCTACCTTCCATATCTCTCAGTTGGGATAAGTCTGAACCGTGTGTCTTCAGGAGAAATAAGGTGTATTCATCCATAGTGGTAGGTTGCTTGATAATCACCCTTTATTGACTAACTTCCTTTTCCTGTCACATTTCCCTAAACTTTCACTGCTATCTCCTTAATCTCAGAATTAAATCATTTTCACTAAATCCTTAGACTCAGGGTCAGTTTCTGATAGTACTCAAACTATAACTATAACTTTTCCCTATGATGAGACATAACAAAGAAAGAATATAGTAGTACTTCATTATAATTTTTTCTGTAGTAAACATGAAGAAATATGTCATGTCAAATAGTACAAAGTACATAAGGACAAAGAATATTGTAGGTCTGCTAACTTATTTAGGAAGTGTCTACATGCAAGTCACAAAGAAACTATGAATACAATATCTGCCATTATAGTTATCACAAAGCCTAAAGGCTTCTTTTTCATTTTTAATTCCCATTTTTGATGAAGTCTTGTCTTTATCTTAAGGATAAGAGTAAAATCAATGCTGGTAAGAGTTTTGTAGATTGTTATAACATCTATTTAATTAATACATTGTCAAACTTTTGTGCATCCTGTTTTGAATATTTATGTCTGTATCAGTTAGCTTTTGCTACATAATAAACCACTCCAAAACTTAGTGGCTTAATGCAAGAACCACTTACTCAGCTCACAAGTCTGCAAGCCATCAATTTAGGCTGGGCTGAGCTGGGAAGTTCTTCTGGTTTCAGCAGGGTTTCTTCATGGGTTTAAGATCAGCTGACAGATTAGTGGGGAGCTATCTGGCTTACAGTGGCCATGGCTAGGGTGATATTTTTCTTTTCTTTTTTTTTCCTTTTTTAAATTTATTGTTGTTCAGTTACAGTTGTCCTACCTTTTTCCCCATTGCTCAGCCCTACCTCACCCCGCCACTCCCACAGTCAATCCCCCCTATTGCCATTTTTCTGTTCCACATTCTACATAAGACTAGCTCCAACTATTCTTTTGGCTGCAGCAGGATTTCAAGAGAAAGCAGAAGTACAAAAGTCGTCTTAGAAACCTAGGCTCAGAAATAGTACAATGTAACTTCTACCATATTCTATGGGTTCAAGTAAGTTAGGAGACCAGTCCAGATTCTAGAATTGGAATAATAGACTGCATCTTCTAATAGGGGAGACATCAAAGTTACATTGCAAAGAGTATGCATTCAGGAAGGGGAGAAGAATTGAGTATGCATTTAGACAATGCCAAATTAAAATTAAATGATGACCAACTAAAACATTAGGAAAAAGGAAACAAAAATATGCTTTTTGTCTAAATTTCAAAATTGTATTTTATAACAGTTATATATGTTATAATACAATACAAAATATTTACTGAAATGAATCACGAATTTGAGATATTTTTCTGTGCGTACTTTTGGAATTACCCAGGGAGGGCAGTGTTAGCCACAGTTAAGAACAAAATGCCCTTGATGAAGACTTTGATCTCTATTATCAACGAGTTATAAATGATAATGTGGCACCAATCAAATTTACTAAGAATAAAATGCCATTTAGAATCACTTTGACTATTTACTATGTGTTTAAAGGATTATTTTATTTTAATAGCTAAATATTAACCCTTTAAAAAGAGGAAAATTGAATGAAAATGGTGACAGGTCTTTAATTCTGGTAGAACTCCTGGGTATTCTCTAATTATAATTCCATTTGGCATATTACAGTAGGAGCAAAAATATTGATTTTATTCGTGAATCTCTCTTCTCTATTAATATGAATGACTGAAGTTTGCAGTTTTTCCAATTTCTGAAAACAAAATCTATATCTATATCTATATCTATATATATATGGAATATATATATATTCCAGACATAGAATGAGGGTCACTTTAGTCTTAGTATCCCTAAACTAGCCATGCTAAATCAAAACTGTGTAACTAAGCCCCTGGTTGATGTGGATCAGTTGGTTAGAGTGTTGTCAGTAAACTGAAAGGTTGCAAGTTCAATTCCTGGTCAGGGCACATACCTAGGTTGCAGGTTCACAGAGAGGCAACCAATCAATGTTTCTCTCCTCCTCTCTCTTCCTCCCTTCCCCTCTCTCTAAAAATCAATAAACATGTCCCCTGGTGAGGATTAAAGAAAAAAAAACCTATCACTAAGGTGAAAAGTTGAGAGTGATAGGATATTTGTAATAGTCCTTTAAATTTTGGAATATAAAAACATTTTGGACTCTTCTTTAATATCTATTATGCTCCAGATAAATCAGTAAACATTGGAAAATAAACACTTTCTATAAATCATATAGGGTCTCTAGTGAAAATGAACCCCCTCATACACATATACCAGTTTCACATAATGATCTTTCTCTTAGGTATTCTGTTGTTCCTTGTTGATGACCTGTAAAATAGTTTTCTAGTATGAGATGAGCTTCCCCCTAGAAAAGTAGGGAGAAAAACTGGATTGTTGGGTAGATAAGAAGTCATAATAATAATAGATTCTGTTTACTGCCCTCTACCCACAATGGTTACAAAGTTTGAAAATGGGAAAGGAGGGGTCTTGGGCCTCCCAGATGGGGACTCTGTGCCTGTGCTGCCCAGCTCCTGCTCGTTGTCCCAGCACGCCTCGTTTGTACTAGCTGCAGCATAGAGCACAGGTGCCTGGGTGGTCGGTGGTCAGCTACAGCAGATTCTGGCCTGTATCAGCACCGGGAGCTGGAGGCTCTGGAATTCATCTACCTCAGCTCCTTTGCAGTATTAGCAGAAAATATTTCTAGCTTCACCATGACTGTGACATCTGAGGCTGGAGAAAATGATGATACTCTCCAGATTTCCCTCAAGTTTATATACAGTGAGAAATAGCCACATGAATTCCCTGCCCACTTTATGTAATATTCTTCCAGGAAAATCTAGAAGATAATGATGTTTCAGGCATTTAAAAATTATTAGCATTACAGGTAGAAGAAAACCTTGGTATGGTGATGATCTTTACTTTAGTGACAGCTGTGCAAGAAAAATTAAATTAATTAGTGGATCAAATAAAAACTAGAAGAGAAGAAGAAAAGAAACAAAAAGAAAAAGAAGCAGAAGAAGCCAAAAAGCAATTATTTCATGGTGCTTCTGTTACAACTGAGAATGTCTTAAGTTGGAAAGCAAAGTTTGATGCAGAACTCTTGGAAATTAAAAAAGAAACAAATGAAAGAAGAACAAATCGGAAAAAATAAATCAGGTGGGATACAGCTATTTGAAACATATCATAATCTTGACACATCTTATACCCAGGTCTTGCAGGATGCTGGAAACAATGTGGAGGTAGATGAGCCTTTCTTCTAGGAAATGGATAACTTGGAGCTGGAGGATGATGAGGGTGATCCAGACTACAATCTTGCTGACCCAGAGTGTGACTTGCCAGATTAATGGACTATCCCCAGCTGCAGAAAGGCTTGACTGCCACAGCATCTGTGGTTATGCTGAGAAAGCGTTGATTTTCCTTCCTTTTTATCTAAGAAAAAGTAATTTTCAGAAGAACGTTCTTATGATAGCTTTCATCATTGAAATTAATAAAGTGACCTTAAAATTTCAAAAAAAAAAGTGGAATTAGGATAACATAGAATAGAATTAATATTCTATTTAGTTGGTGTTATTCACAGTAATCAGAGACATTAAAATAATCCTTATGGATGTAGAGGTAATTTATATTGGAAGAATGGAACAATTTAATTTGTTTAGAAAATTTTAATTCCTTTTTGATTGAGACATGATCAATTTTATGTATGTTAAAATTATTATTTTTCCTCTTAAAATTTGTAGAAAATGCAAGTATCTTTCTTTTTCTCACTTTTGCTTTCTCTGTGCTTCAAACATCCTCTCCACCCCTTCCCCTTTACCTTCTTACTTTAGAAAACAAGCCAACAAACAAAATCCCCAGGGTAGCCAAGTATTCTCATTGCTTGACAAGGGCATGACTAAATGCGAGTTTTCAATATCTATAAAACACAGGGCAAAACAGTGGATCAGTAGGCAAATAATGCCTATATATATTTTATCATCTACCCATTATCTATTTCTGTATATATGAACATACACTCACATATATAGAGGCAGGAGTTTTTAAAATTGTTTGCTGTATTTCCTGTATGGTTTATTTTAAAACTTTGTGTTATTTTATATTTAATAAAAGAGTGAATTAATTTCTGACATCTGTGTATTGCTTGATGTTTTCTCTTCTTGGGACTGAAGGCAAAAGAGAGGAGTCAAGGAAAGGGATGTAGAATGAAGAAGTGCAACTTGGTTCTGCCAAAGAAAAATAATTTATTGTAATAGCTGGGATTTTTGTTTTTCTTTTTAATTGTATTTACTTCTGGCAATGTAAAAATTCAGGAGCATGGTATATTAGTATAAAAAACAAAGTAAACAATATTTTGAACTTGATCCTATCAAATTAAAGAATATCAATTATATATTTCTGAGGAAAAAATGCTAAAATTACAACTTTCCCCCAAATATCTCAGCATCTATAATGCACAACTTTCACAAATACAAAATAATTCATTTTCTACTAAACCATAGCAGAAATAAGAAATCTATTTCTGCATACTTAGAAGTTCACTATCTAAATAACATCTTGTAGTAGTTCTACAGATGACCTCATTTTGAGAACTGACTTGGAATATTAAACTCCAGAAACTACAAACAACTCCAAGCATCCTAAATGATACATACAAGTGTGTGCTGAGCTGTTGAGTGGACAGGAAAATGATACAATGTTTTTGAACATATCTACACCACTACACATATTTTAAACTCTATCACTGCATTGTTTATGACTACTTGTTAAGGAAAACCAATCATTCTGGCAGTTTAAATTCAGTAAATATACAAATGCTTTAACGAACTTAAAGTTACTCAGATCATCAGCATCTTTTGACGTTATGATGGTAAATGATTGGTTCATTAATTATTTCTTTTCTTACTGTAAAATGCAAGATCTGACTCTCAGAAGATTTAGCTTTCCCATTGTCTTGCCAGAACTGCTGTGGGCCTGAGAAAGGAATAAGAATTAGAACATGATACTAGGTAAGTGTGGAACATCAAATAATTTTCCAAATAATATGTACGCCCTCCACTGTTGATGTGGCCCTTCTCTAAATCTAATGTATAAAATGGATTAGTCCCATGGTTTCTTTGATTCTTAAAACCTGATAGATTCTTCACTCTTTGTCTATACAGAGATTTCCAAATTCCAGGCTTGCCTCCAGAAATAACTATGGATGCATGGAAGGTGGTGTGTCTGCATCCGCTCAAATTGTACTGCTTGTTTTTGGTTCAGTCATAAACATGAATGAAGGCAAATGTGAACTTGGTTGGAGTCTACATTGCCAGAAAATTTTCAATCTAGAGTAGTCCCCTTGTGAGCCCAAACCTCTCAAGTTTATTTTTACTAGTTATCTACTTCAAAAAACTAGTTTTTGTTTTCTAAAATTCTTTATTGAAACAGTCAAGTCCATGGATGTGTCTGCCTAAGTTGCTACTATTCACAGAAATATTAAGTTTAGATTATTTTCCCATATATATATATTTATATATATATATTTGCAAAAATATTCAAAGCTGTGAAAATAATACAGCTATATTCAATTTATATCAAGCAAGAAGTCTTACTGTTGTTACTCAGACTGTATGTCATTAATGATTTCCACTTGTATCTTTTTCCCAGCCATAGACATGACTCTGATTATCTCTACATTGAAATGCTCCTTGGAAATTTCCTTCAATGAGCACCAATGCAATTCCTTCCCAGGAACAATCAATTTCCTTTTCTTGTCTCCCTTTCAAACCATTTTTATGGGCCAAAGTGACACAGGGGTACATGAGAAAGGATTTTTCTGTTGCTGTTATTTCTCATGGAAGATGAAATTTGATGTATGTAGTATTGGGAATTGAGAGTCATTTAATGATTTTTGCAGAGAATCCAATTTAAATTTGTATGGAATGCTCTCCTAAATCCAGTTTTATGTGGTTCATGATTAATTTAAAATGCTTTTTACCCTTTGTTCACCAAATATTGTTACCACAGCAGGTGTAACCTTTTTTCCTAAATCCTTGCTACTTGCACTTCTTAGAAGTTGTTAGAAATGTAGAGTCTCGGACCTCACATCAGACTTACTGATTCAGAATCTGTAATTTTAAAAGACCCTCTCCCCAAGTGATTCATATGCACATTAAAGTTTGAGAAGCACAGTTCAAAAATATTATCTTGTCCCTGGCCAGGTAGTTCAGTTGGTTAGAGTGTTGTCCCCAAACGCCAAGGTTGTGGGTTCTATCTCCGTTTAGGGCACAAACAAGAATCAACTAATGAATGCATAAATAAGTGGAACAACAAAACTGATGTCCTTCTCCCCCCTCCTTTTTCTGCTCTCTAAAAATCAATAAATAAAATAAAGTAATTTTAAAACATTTTCTAAAAGGAAAAAGAAAATTTTGGCTGGTTATCCTACTATGCCTATGATGTACTCATTATTCCTTTTTTTTTTTCCTACTCACTGCTCTCTTTCATCTTTGGCTGGATGCTATCTGTACAAGCTGCCTCAAAAATATGCTAGTTTTTTTGTGGCCACCAAATTAAAAAGATATTTCCACACAAATATTTTTCTGTATTTATATTTGGCATATTATCTTCTGGGTGTAGAGCCTCAATCTCCCATATAGTAGGCACTAGCCACATATGGTTATTTAGAGTTAAATAAAATAAAATACAAATTAAATTAAATTTCATTTCCTCAATCACTATAGTCATATTTTAAAGTACAAATAGAATATTGGGTAGTGCAGATGTTGACCATTTACATCATCACAGAAAGTTCTATTGGATACCAATTGTCTAGAGACTGCTATGTTCTAACTTAGGCTTTGAAATTGCCAGTTTCAACAACTTCCAGATCAGACTGGCATTTTCAGTGAACCAGGATAACCAGTTGAAAGAGAAAATGTAGTTAACTCAAGAGGTTATTCCCAGTGTACTTGGTCTATTTCTGAAGTATCATGTAAGTTAGAAGTGTAAGAAGAAAGATAGTATAAAATGCTCCTCTCCTTACATTTCTCTACCATTTTAAGGAGATCATAACGAGAGCACCTTACTGGAATGGGGAGATTTGGAAATGGGAGCAGAGGTTCCAGTTCCAATCAATTGCTGAATGTGTGATACTAGTAAATCACCTGATCTGTCAGAGTTTGAGTTTACTTAACTCTATAATCACAATATGGTGTTTGGTAACCTTTAGGTTCCCATCCATTTCTTTAATTCTCAATTTCAGGAATTAGAAACTTCTAGTGCAACTGCCTTCAATCAACCCATTATAACCATGGATACCACTAAGTGAGGGATGTGCATATCTATCAAACACAAGTGCTAGGGTTACAGATCATTTTTTTAAAGTATCTGCTTTCAAGGAAATAATAATCTAGAGGGGTGCTTACACCTCAGGAGAGGCCTCATTGATTCTCAAAACTGAAGGAATAATATGTTAAAATTATACTCTATATTCTTTTTTTATTTAAAATAAATCTTGGAAGAATTTTAAAATATAAATTATAAGTAAGATGCATACATGTGAGTGAAATATTTTTTATTAATATATTTATCAATATGTAACATGCAAACATAATGCAGAATAATGCATATGGTTATTGATAGTGCATGTTCAGATAGTTTTAAAGTCTTAGGGTGGGCAATCATACAAATTTAGAAAGCACTTGTTTAGAGGAGAGGTAGGCAGGAAGGTAACACAGTGTGTGCGAGAAAAGAACTGTTTAGTGAGAATATAGGACTGAATAAGTGCACCAAAGAGGGCACATAACCATGACTGGGGGATCAGGAGAGGGAAAACTTTACAGAAGATGTGGTCCATGACTTGAATCATCAAAAGGAGGAGTGAAGATGGACTGGGCCAAATCAGTGGAATGTGCAAAGACACATGGTCCCTAATGAGCATGAAAAGTGTAGGAACCACAACTGGTTCAGTTTGGATGGAAGTTACATTATACATGGGGGAGGGGTAAGAAACGATCCTGGAGAGAAGGACATAAGCCATAAACATATATTATATAGTTTTCCAGCATAAAGGGAAACTTTCATTTTAAAATGTTCCTCAAAGTGTTTCAGATATACCACCTTGTTCTGTTAAAATTAATTAAAAAATATTAATTTGAAAAATTGGGGTTATCTTACCTTTTAATAATTTGAACCATTTCCAAATGATTATACAGAAAAAGGAGAACACTTTGATAATTTTACAGGTTTTCATATTTTATTTAACTAGTTCGTGTTTAGTGCAAACACTGAAGAAAACTTGAGATCACTGAAAATCTCCAAGAGTTTTCTCTGAAACTCAGCTTGTTTAATTGCTGAGAAGAGTTACCATAATTTTTTCAAAGGGCTGGTGAAACAAATGTAAATAATGACGTAGTAAGTGAGAGGCATTATGGTATGTCACAAATATTTCAAACATAGATGATTCCAAACATAGACTTACTCTAAACTATGTTAACCTTTTTAATTTCCACTGTTTAGCATTATCTTTTACCCTTTTTAAAATAATTTTTTTCAATCTCAATATTTAGAAAATAATAAATAACTTGGCACTATGACCTTCATTTTTCTCAGGAGAAAAAGGAAAAATTATTTTTCTACACCATATTATGTAACTTATAATCAAGAAAAGTGGTTGAATGTTTATAATGCCAATAAATATTACAGTATACACCAATAAAATGTAACTTATCCAGCATAACTTTATCAACCCATTAACTTAGTAATTAGTTTTACGTCAATTAATTTAACAATTGTGAAAATCAGGGAAATTTCAAAACTGATTTATGTTCAAATGATCTCATAGGAAATAATATTGTCCTGGGAATATATTACCTACTCACCTGAAATACTTGAATTTATTCAAGGCATAAGGGCACTAGATGGTGAATTTTTTTCTGCTAGACCCTAAATAGTGTAAGAAACACCATCATATTTCCTGTTTTTCCCCCTCATTGGTTGCAGACCTCTGGGCTTGGAAACTTAACTATGAAGTACATAATAATAATCAAATTAAGACTTAAAATCCTTAATCATTTTGGGGCAGCGGTCTGATCAACATCAGTTCACTCTTGGGTTTGTATCAGAGATGAATTATATCAACCTAAAGACCTTGTTAGGAAAATATCCACTACTGATTATTCCTAATTTTCAGGTATATTGAAAATAATATTAACCAACTCTAAATATTCTACATATTAATGAGGTTCCATAAATTTTACTTTAACTTTAAGAAAAACACTTGTATTGTAGGCTATGAGTTAAAAAGTTGTGTCAATTATGAATTTGCATCTCAGAAGATTTCTTTAAATAACTGTGAAAATATTTTATCCTGAGTTTTATCAACTTATTTTTAATTATTTATTTATTAATTTTTAAATTTTTTGGTATATTTTATTGACTATGTTATTACAGTTACCCCATTTCCCCCCTCTTTATCCCTTCCACCATGCACCCCATCCCATCATCCCCACACCTCTTTAGTACATGTCCATGGGCTGCACATACTAATTCTTTGGATTCTTAATTTCCCACACTACTCCCAGCCTCCCCTTGTACACATCGTTTTTTTTTTGTCAATGTTTTCCCATCACCACTTTCCCC
>PVJD01018073.1:0-15589 GCA_004026545.1 Mormoops blainvillei | reverse complement strand
GCCCTGGTGATGGAGTCCAGAGGGAGTGAGTCTGAGTAAGTCCTAAGTCCACTATAGGCCCTTTAACAAGAGACCCCTGAGAAACCCTCAGTTCCTTCTGCCGCCCCAACCCCACTGATTTTTACATCCAAAAGTTATGGGGACTTATCTTCCTGGTGCTGGAGCCCTGGGCTGGGTGGTCTGCTGTAGGGCTGGAATTTCTAGCTCCCACAGTAAACCTCTCAGTTTTTATCCACCACTCAGGGGAGTAAGACTGCCCATTATGTATCTCCACTTCTTCCACTCATCTGGCGAATGTGACTTCTTCTATTCCTTAGTTGTCAGACTTCCATACAGCTCAATTTTCTGATGATCCTGAGTGATAGTTTTTCTTTTTTTTTATGTAGTTTAGTTGTAATTTTTGCTGTGGTTTGCAAGGGGCCAAACCATGTTTATCTATGCCTCCATCTTGACCAGAAATCTTAGGCTGTTTGTTTTTTTTGTTTAGTTTTTTCCTTGAATTTTCTATGCCTTCCTCTTTTGCTTAAGCAAATGGAAGATCACCTATAATTTCAATCAGAAAAAAAAATTCAATTGTATTTAAGAGTTACCTGTTACCTTACATGTGTCTTTATCTTCATGAACCATTAAAGGTGAATAGAAAGGTGACTTAATGTCTGCCATTTTCCTGAACAAGATATTGTTTGGTTTGGTTTGGTTTGGTCCTAGCTGTTGTTATTTCAAATATGGTATTAAGGGGAGCTTATGTATAATAGCCACTGCTCCAAAATTAAATAATATGGAAAACAAAAACCAATGTTATTTATATTTAAAGTATACTGTATATTATTTAGATTGATATACTAAAATATAGGAAATCTGTTTCCTTCCCTTCCTCTCTCTCTTCCCTTCTTCCTTCCTTCCTTCTTTTTGTTTTTCTTATTTTTTATGTATTAATTACTTGTTTTTATTTCCAAATATATACTATATACAAGGCACTGTACATAAGTGAAGTATCTCATTAGTTAATCTCTCTATATACAAGGTCTGGCAGAAGTAAGGTTCGCTTGAATGTGGTTGGTAGGGTATGTGAATGTCTCACACAAAATGGGCAACAGTTTGAACATTTCACCTAAAACGTCATATGGTATATTTAAGTGTGATATTGTTATGTTATAGAATTACATACTTAGGATTAAGTTACAGAATATGTTATGTTACAGAATTACTTGCTAAAACAGGGGTGTTATTTGTGTCAGAACCTGTATTTTAAGCCTCCGTGTTAGATCATTTTCAACATTGAATGAAAGACATTTGCAGTGTTCTGTTCCTTAGAAGGGTTTAAATTGAGAATATAACAAGTGATATTTATTATCTATTTCAATGAAGTTACAAACTTTGAAGGTATAATGGAATTTTTATATGGCATTATAATGTAGAAGAGTACATGAATTATTAGCCTAAAATTTAGGTATATATACCTCATACAATACATGAAAATTTTACTTCAGTGGAAATTTACTATATAATTAAAATGTATTTCCTCAAATCGAGTTTATTAAATCAATCACAAAAGTGCTTGCTTCAATTTTCATTTATTTTCCTTATGTTGCCATTGGTATCGGGAAAAGAATATCCTATAAGCACAGGAACATTAAATTAAAAACATTTCATTGAAAAACCTGTGCTTGCAAAAGGAGTGCCTGATCTATAAGTTGGGTTTCTGTATGTTGTTAAATGACTGATCTCCAAGTTTTAGTACAGTGAACTTTATATTCTTTATATAGGGATACAAAACATTTAAAGAAATAGAGAACACCACAGTAAGTCAGAAAAATAGCACTGCAAGGCCTTAATAGTCTCCTTTCTACCCGGAGGGCAGCAAGATAGTGGCGTGGGAGATTTGGCTGCACAGAACAAGATAGGTTTTTTATGCTTCTTAAACAGACTTTTAACAAATTCTCTTTATTTATACTTAGTCACATGCAGACACACACATGTAAAATGTTTCTAGTGCCACCAAATGTCACGGTTTAGGAGGACTATACGGTGTAAGTTAAGCTGGGGCTCTGCACCCCCCTTGCCTGCCGTGGAACCAGCTTCCTTGGATCTGTTCTGTTGTTTACCTTTCATTTATCCACTTTCAGGCGTCAAAACTGTTTGGTGGTGTCTCTTCTCCAATCTTGTAGTTCCGTGTAGATTTATGTTTTAATAAATTATTGCCTTACCATTTTGTGGAATTGTTTTAAAGAGCAAAGTGGATGAAGCAGTTTAATCTATTAGCTTTATCTGTGTGCCCTATTTCAGTTACATTATTTTTAACAACCAATTTCATAGACCATAAAGTCAGATGACAAAAATTAAAATTTTAATTTTAATTCTTATCTGAATCTAAATTTTATCTTGAATACCCATTCCACTGTCATGGAAAATCAGTAAATTCCATTAATTTAGCATTTGCTCAATCCGTTGAAATGTTTTTACAATTCCTGTTGTCTTTGTATTCTTTGGTACTTGAAGATATTTGCTAATGATTAGAATTTCAGGAATTCCCTAGTTGGAAACTGTTAATGCCATGTCTCTGTCACTATTAACTGCACAGAAAAGTGATAGACGAGTCCATGCCACATGCTGAGACGATGTGACTAAAACTGTATATAGGATTTATCTACTGCTTTCACATCATGCTCAGGTGGGGTAAGATGCTGATAGAATCTCTCTAAAATGTAACAGTTTCTCTGTTGTTTTTCTTCAAACTAAGCACACAGTCTTTTTAATCTCGGATTTCCATAGCTCTCTGGGCTTCTAATTATTTTAATTTTTTCCTGCTCCTCTTGTCCAGGTATTTTTATTTACCTGAGAAGAAAAAGGAGAGGGAATTAAGATGGACCCTGGAATTAGTATGCAATTTTCCTAATATATTATTTAGATTATAAACCAAGAGGCCCTTCTCTTTTTGTGGCACTAAGATGAAGATTAAATAGACAAGGGCCAAAGTGTAAATATATATCTATATCTATCTAGGGACCTCTGTCTAGTTATAGATATAGATATAGATATAGATATAGATATAGATATAGATATAGATATAGATATCTAGACATGTGAATCTACATAAAGACATAGATATAAATATCTAGATATGTGTAATTAACCAGATAAAATTATAGTTAATTACATATGTTTTATTTTTATACCAAAATAAATAACATTAGCATTCTAATTTATATGCCATGGATATGAATTTATATAGAACCATTATTTTCATTTAATATAACCTCACTGGCAATTGAATTTTAATCATTAATTATTTTTATTTTCTATTATCATTGTAAATAAATAACCTTAAAAATTGCATGTAAAATTCTTGTGAAACTTTCCAAATATTTTCTTAACATAAATTTCTAGATAGGTATTTACTACATTAAAAGTAAAGAACATATATCATTTTTTAATTAAATATGACAATGATTTCAAGGCAGTTCTCACTTAGTTACACTATGAGTGGTTTACAAGAGCCTCTTTTTTCACTGCTTCCTCATAAAAACTTGTGAGAATAAGGTGGACCATCTCAAAAGTTAAAATACTTTCTTTGCTTCAGAAAATGTGTTGCTTATCTGATAGAAACAAATTAGACAAATACTAGGAAATGTAAAAATATAAACAACTTGCAGAAATCTTTGTCAATTAATAAGGCAAAATGTAAACCAAAAATCAGAACAGGTCTTTCTGTACCATTATATGATAAAGAAATAGATAAATGTAGATATAATATCCTTCGGAGATTTGCTCGTGTGATTTAATAATGACATATGTTGGTATGTGGTTGCCTTTGGACTGAATTTGTAAATGAAGTTAGTGCGTCTGATCTAATTGACATTCAAGAAGCTTAATCTTCTCCACCTTAACACTATGGTTATGGCAGATAAAATTAATTTTTAATTATCAGCCATCACCTGAATAAGGTAGAAGAAGAAACTCTGTGAAGCATCTGAGGTGGTTTTTAAATGTCATGAGGAAAGTTTGGAGCAAAATATCATAAAAAGAGCTTTAAAGCCTTTCTTCTTATTATTCTTTGTCTTCTATTGTTCATCAGTCCAATAATAAAAGGTGATAGGTGCCTGGACTACCGTGCCAAAAATTAAATGGAGATGGAACTTGATTCCTAAGAATGAATGTAAAATGGCAGGGCCTCATTATGGTATAATCCACAAACCTGGACCCCAGAGGAGGAATATTTTTAAAAAATATATGATACTTACTATGTGGCAAGCATTGTTTTAAGTGCTTTACATATGATTAGTCCTTTTAATGTTTAAGCTAACCTTATAAGGTAGGTGAATTATCTTAATTTTATGGATGATGAAAATAGGCACAAAGAGTTAAGTAACTTACCTAAATTCAACTCTGATGAAATTCCAAAAGGTCAAGGTTTTCTTTTCAAAGCAGTCTCTTACATTGACACAGGATAATGAATTGGTAAAATATATCATTAAGCACCCAACTGTTTTACAAATTTATCTATATTTTCCCAGTTAGATTAGTACATATATTTCTCACTAGAATGATGACTGTATTTTCTAGTGAAGTTTATTGGCATACTCATGTTGGCATACAGGTCTGCACAAACATCTCTCTGGGCAGAAGGTACTTTCACAAACACATGTTGTTTTAACAAACATCCATCTTGCTAGGGAACTAATTTAAGATTAGGTGGAATTTTTGTCATTTGGGTTGTGGAGATCATATGAGGTCCACGGTTTGCAATTTCTATTTTAAATCCTCAATCATTAACATAAACAAATCTTAATGACTGTGAGAACACAAAATTGAAAACTTTAGTAGAGTTTTTAAAAATGTATAAATACTAGCACTGTTTTTCAGCTTTAGTCCTTTTTTGCAAAAATAAGCTTCAGTTTACTTATTCTACATGTTATGTTGTAAGTTGCCTTCAGCCAATCAATACAAGTTAGAGCATATTTAACCAGCTAGTCCCTAGAAACACGACAATCTG
The DNA here is from genome assembly GCA_004026545.1 of Mormoops blainvillei. Classification (NCBI taxonomy): domain Eukaryota; kingdom Metazoa; phylum Chordata; class Mammalia; order Chiroptera; family Mormoopidae; genus Mormoops; species Mormoops blainvillei. The sequence goes on along the minus strand of PVJD01018073.1, from coordinate 10,596 downwards.
CAGGGACTTTTGGTAAAGTCATCTGAGATGGACACAGACTTGTCCCTATGTAGGAGATTTTTAAGAATGTCACTTGAGACCATACAGTTAATAAAGAGTTTTTAATTTCCAGACTGAAAGAACTTAGTATAAATTTGTGAGAGTGGTTGAGAAATATAAAATACAAGAGCGAACAAAAGTAGAACCAATCCTTGCAAGAAAACATTGTGAAAACGCTTTCCCATTGATTGAATTCTAGTAAGTGGAGCATCCAACAGGAAAGCAAATGGTAGAGAATTGTTTTAAAATAGTATCACACTTGTGTACTCATATCTGAAAATTGATTAAGTCATTCTTTAAGGTCACAGAAAGATTTTTTTTCTGTCTAGGGGCTGGAGATGGACAAAGAAGTACCAAATAAATCATATAGTTCTAGGTACCATTGGGCTTTACCAATGATTAGGAAAGGAGAAAGGCATAGTATTAATCAGGTCTCTTCTCTTAAGGTATATTGTTTTAACTAGACCCTAGATTTTTCAAAAGAGATCAAGAGATTTGTTCTGAAAATGTAGACCTTACTTCATAAAATAACTGAAACTATTCAGAATATATTTTATCCCAAATTCTCCTTGACACGGTGTTAAAAAAAGAAATCAGGAAAGTAATGCACCAGGTTTTATTTTTTCTGATTATGCCAAGGTGGAAGGTGATCTTATTCAAGGAAATTTTCAAGGTGGGCTGGGTGTAGGTGTCCCAGAAGCACAGCTGCAAGAAGGACATGGCGTGAGCTTTGTGAGCAACATTCCGTGCGGCCTAGGCTATCGACCGTCCTTTCTGGAGAGCCTCTTTCACAGGCCTTTCCTTCCAGCCATTTGCAGAGATACTTCCAAATAAACTGCTTACAAATATCTAATATAATTGAGTTTGAAAGACAAAATTTCTCGTTTTGATATTGTGAAATGCCGTGACAGAATGCAAAAAAGCCAAACTGTGCACTTTACAGAGAGAATCATTATTAGCTTTCAGAAGACTAAACCTAAAACCTGATGAAAAAAATTGGCAACAATATTACACCAATGTCATAATTCAAAAATATACTTTAATAAAACAATTTACAATAAAGAATTGGCCCTAATATTAGTATTCAGTGATATTTGCTATATCTCCCATTAACATATTTATTCTCATAAAATATTGAACATCTAAGATTTCTTTTTCAATTTGCCTTTCCTGTTAAGTAAAAACTCACATACATACCACGTATTACCAGACTCTGTGCAAGGAAATTTAGATATATGTCCTAACTAAATCCACAGAACAATCTCACATGGTAGATGTTATTATTTTTATGTTGTAGTTGAAAAAATGAAACAGAGAGAGCACTGTGAAAGGCTCAAAGGGACCAAAGGCTCAAAACCATCTTGTCAAATTACATAAACCAAAACTGAAAGTGTTTGTTTAAAATTCCTATGAGTTAATTATTTTGGTTATGTGTATATAACCAAATGAAGTATGAAGTTTTTATACATAAATGTATAATTTTTTAGTATGAAGTTTTATACGTAAATGACTCCTTAATAATTTATTTTATCCCATTATGATGCCACAATTGTCTTAATAAATGTTATGCTGCATACCTTATATTTACTTCACATACAATATCAGATGCTGGGGAGAAATGTAACTGTTAGATTAGTGATTAAGTATAAATTTTAAATAAAGTCAGGTTAAAGCATTTCAGCTTGATAAAATCTGTAATGTGGTATAATTAACATAATTTCTTATTATGGTTTCACTTTAATGTTTTCATGACATGTAAATAGTTTAGCTATCATTCTATGCAGATGTTCATGAATTATTGATCTAATCTCTTTTTAACCAAAATCACTTTGCTCCACTTTTTCCTGAAATGGCATACATTATGTAAAAAATACAAAGAACTTGATTATTCAGCATTAGAATGATGCTTTCAAAATAAACCAACATTCCTTAAAATAAATTCTAGCAATAATCAGTGGCATGAGCATTATTGAGCTTCTGAAAATATGTACAGTATTTACATTTATTAACCATATTTGTTAGTTAAAACAATACAATAACTATAGAACAAAGACATTTTGATTAAACAATTAAATAAATCATACTCAGGTTTCAGATATGAATTGTTAGGCTTTCCTTCCAGTTTATCTTATATAATATTGAAGGTAGCATGCAATGAATTAGTAGTCAAAGATTACCATTCTTTAAAGTAAAATATGTAAATGTTAAAATTAGACTCAAGTAAAATGTTAATTTTGAGCCTTTGCCATAAATCTATTTTAGGAAGGCAAAATTGGTTTTCTTGTAAACTTTTGTTCCACTTGAAGTCCTCCAGAATATTCAAGGACAAAAATGTGTCTCTTTAATTTAAAAGGATATCTATTTTTTATGCATGTGAAATGATTCATGCAGCTTTTTTTATCTAATTCAGTCCCTCAATACACTGCAAAGGGAGTTTGAAAATCCTTCTGTCTTCATTTCATACTGAAGGTTGTTTTCAAACAAAATCTCCTGGAAGAGAATTTAAGTATCCAGGAGAAGGGAAAAGCACTGACTAATTGGATAAGAAATAAGTGTGACACACTGCTCTGTATTTTTATTTAGATATGTGATTTAAAAAATACCATGTACAGTACCAGCAATAAACACCAGCATGTATGTTGATACTTAAAAACACATTTGCTGAGAAATCAGAAATTCCCTCCTATTTATTGTGGTGATAAAAATAAGCTTTAAATAATAATGCAGTTGAGAGAGTCTAAAAGTAGTAACGTTGAGCCTTTGACTTGAAAACCGTGAAGTGGTGGAAGCAGAGAACACTGAGAAGAGGAGGATGAGGAAAGCATGTGAGGAGGCAGGAGTCAAATATCCATTACTGAGGGGCTGACTTGTTTTTGAGTGAAAGGACTAAAGAGGTTTTAGAAGATTGAATAAACCAGTTCTTAATTGTCCTTCCAAAAGTTGATCTGATCACATATATTTTATCTTTATTTTTATAATGTGTTATTGTTTATGCTGTTACAGTTGTCCCAATTTTCGCCCTTCACCTCCCTCTACCCACCCCACTCCCCACTTCCACAGTCAATCCCCACACCATTTTCTATGTCCATGGATCCTTCATATATGTTCTTTGACTAATCCCTTCGCCTTCTTTCAAACTTTAAAACAGTCCCCACATCCCTCCTTATTTTCAAGATTTTATAATAGCTTTAATTTTTGCATAAAATGTGTATATTTAAATAAAATATTTTCCTTGCATTATCAGATATTTTTCACTATACATCATAATCAAAGAATCACATTGCTTATATTTGCTGGCACTGAATGAAAATTTTAATTTCAATGGAAAACCTATATGTGAAGAATAAATGGCAGTTGGCTTTCCCCCATCCATTGCACAGAGGTTCATTATTTTGGTTTAAACTTCTATAGAGAATGTAATAATAAAGAAGGCTAATAATTAAATGTTAGTAGTTGTCAAGTAAGAATCACACAAACATTTGTAAATATTCCAAGTCAATTTAATTTGAGAGCTTTAATTTTTTTATCAGTAACATGGAAATAGTTTCTGCCTTAGATCCACGGATTTCAGGTGTTTATGTATAAAATTCATTCATGATAATGTATGTTAAAAATATATATAACTATTATGCCCTGGTGGTGACTAAGTTGGTTGGAGCATTGTCCCATACACCAAAAAGGTTTCGTGTTCAATTCCTGGTCAGAGCACCTACCTAGGTTGCAGTTTTGATCACCGATTACGGTGTATATTGGAGGTATCCAGTTGGTTCTTTCTCACATTGATGTTCCTCTCTCTTTCCCTCTCTTTTCCTCTCTCTGAAATTAATAATCATATCCTCAGGTGAGGATTAAGATATATATACATATGTGTAGATAGATATCTATGTAGGATTAAGATATATACATATATAGATACATATAAACCTCTAGATAACTATATACATATAGAGAGATATATATCTCATATATATCTTATATGAGGTCTGTGTGGAAAAAGTTCAACTATTGTTAATATAATGAGAATAGTTTGTGTGACATCGATGTAACCTGGCAGCCAAGGAGGGTGGACTGGAATGAGCATGTGTGGACAATGACAACTTCACTGTACTAGTCAGCAGGGGCAGTAGTTGCCATTGAGTGCACATGTCTACTGCGTGGATGTCACATTCGAAATGACTAAGCGAGTAGAGCAATGAATCTGCATCAAATTTTACCTTAAGCTTGAAAATTCCCCTACAGAAACTATTGGGATAATTCAGAAGGCTGCAGCTATGGGCAACTGGTGATTGGCAGCTTCGTCAGAACAATATGCCTGTTCATGCATCACATCTTATGCAGAGCTTTTTGGTGAAACATCAAATCATCCAGGTGATTCAGCACCCATATAACCCAGATTTGGCACCCTGCGACTTCTGACTTTCTGAGTTAAAATCACCTTTGAAAGGGAAGACATTTTAGACTATTGATGAGATTTGGGAAAATACGATGGGGCAGCTGATGGAGACTGGGAGAACTGTGGGAGGTCCTAAGGTTGAAGGGGACTGAGGCATCATTAATTTTGCACAGTGTTTCTTGCGTGTCTTTTCTTCTTCAATAAATGTCTCTAGTTTTCATAGTACATGGCTGGATACTTTCTGGACAGGTATATATGATAATATTACTATTGTTATGAATACATTTTTAGTTTATAAGGAAATAATACCTTACAATATGAAAACAAAGATAAAAATTATTATTTATAAATTAGCTTTTTCTTGTCTCCACAGAATATAGTAATCCTATATCTAGGCCTGTGAACGAAATATTGTTGGAGGAAGAAATCTTTTCTAAGGTACCTAAAGGTATCTTTTCTGTGTGGGTAAAAAAGGGACAGGTTATACTAACAATACATGATAAAAATAAACTTGTTCTTCATCATATACTTTCTTGATACTACTGTATGTAATAGAGAAATAAAATTTTATTGAACACTATTTCCACACTAGAGTGTATACTAAAAGTAAGGCTGAGCTTCTAGTAACAACTATTTATATCATGTTACATAAAATGAAGGTGTAAATAAAGCTGCTAGAGCATAAAGGTAGAATAATTAACTTTACCTGTGAGTAGGGCAAGGAAGCTGAAAAAAATTTGGACAGTTCATGAATATGGATGGCATGTCAATGAAGAATCAATATCAAGAATCATCTTGCAGAATTGCCTTGAAGAACTGGCAAGAGTTTTTTCATTAGTGCAATATGGAAACGACATTCCAAACTCAGGAGGGAACAGCAGAGAAATCCAGAAGCTCTTGAAGTACACTGTGTGTTGGAAATGACACCAACTATATTTCAAGATGCTCTTCTGCAAACCCCTATTATATCTGGTTTTACAAATACTGATTTATCAACTAGGAAATTTGGGTTCCTAGATAGGCAAACTGCAAGTGATTTCTCATTTTGAGCATATTTCAATATTTTAAGGAAAGAAATTCTGAGATTTTAGATTAATGAAGAAATATTAAATAAATTGAACTACATCAAAAAATATACAATGGTGTTATCATTATATTTGGTCATCATGTGACTTTATATAAATGAAAATATTAAGTAACTATAAGGACTGTCATGGAATGACTGTAAGTGATTGTCTACTTAACCCTCTTACCTTGTAGGAGCCAGAGAAATACATCAGTTTACAAAAATAAATATAAGAAATCTAGCAGCTTGAAGGGGAGGGGTCATCAAGGAACATGTTTAAAGGACCCATGGACAAAGTCAAAGAAGGGTAGGATTGAGGGTCGGAGGTGAGGGTGGGTGGGGCAGGGAATACGGTGCTGGGAAAATGGAGACAACTATACTTGAACAACAATCAAAAACCAAAAAGTGAAAAAAACAAAAAGCTATGTAAACCAGGTAATTGATATCTTTAAGATACTGAGAGAGAGGAAAGATGTCAACTTAGAATTCTATGTACATCTAAATTATCTTATTAAATTTAGCTTATAAGAATTAAACACATTTTAAGAACAATAAAACCTAAGTAAATTCATTGTCAGCAAACTGCACTAAAAGAAAACAAAACAAAAACCCTCAAACTTCAAGGCAGATTTTTGGGCAAATGGAAATCTAACAGTTGGAAAGATAGAAATTTGAGTCTATACAAAGAAATGAAGAATGATGACATGGCAAAACATAAGCATAAACTATTTTTTCTTATTTTTAATGCAAATGTAGCAATATGTTTTTAATTTTTAAATAAATACAGAAATTTTATGAGAATAACAGTAAAATGATGAAAATGGGAAAACTTATGTATACACTTCCAGGATTTTTACACTATAACTGAAGTGATATATTATCTTAAAATTGATTGTAATAAAGTAAATTTACGTGGTATAAATTATAAAGAAAGAACTAATTAAAAGTTGAACTAATAGTAAAATAGTGATTATAAAATGCAATCATATAACTTAAATATAAAGATTCAAAAGAGAGGAAGAAGAATAGAAACACATTAAATAATTAAAAATTAAATAGCGAAATTGAATAATTACCAATGATATCGGTAATTATATTACTGTTAAATATTCTGGGCATTCTGATTAAAACCAAAGATTGTAAGATGGATAAAAATGCAGTTCATAAAAGTAGATAAAAATCTGTATGAATATAGAAGACTTGGGTAACACTATCAACCAACTTAAATTTAATAATTATAGAACTTCCCACATAATAACAGATTGTATATTTTATTTAAATGCACATGAGATATTCATCAAGATAAGCTAACTTATTGGTCATATTTAATACATTTAGAAATACTGAAATCTTAAAATACTAAAGAGATATGTTTTTTATCCACAAAGGATCTAACCTAGAAATCAGTGACAAAATGAAGTCATGGAATTCTCATAATGATAATTTGGGTCAAATATCACTGTTTATTGGCATTGCTATGGAGGAAGGAGGGCTAGGACTTTCTATTTTGTCATCTTTCTAATTATGTAAATTTATAAACTTATATTTAAGCTTTGTTTCAGGTACAAACTGCAATTTTTTTTTCATTTTTCTTCAACTGAAAATATTTTCTACTGTCTAATGTTTGTTATTACTTTTTTGAATACTTTTAAAATACAGGGCCTGGCATAAATAACACCATTTTTTATTACAAAATCATAAGCATGTAATCTTGTAACATAACACCATCACACTCAAGCACACCATATGTCATTTTAGGTGAAATGTTCAAATTAAAACTATAGATTATTATACCCATATTACTACCCTACCAACCACACTCAAGCAGGCCTTACTACTGCTGGACCCTGTATACTATATTATGTCCATTTATTTTGAACTTCATTTTGTCACTGATTTCTAGGTTAGATCATTTAGGGATAAAAAACATATCCCAGAATCCAGTGTTGAAGCTGCAATACCCGAAATGAGCACAAAACTGAGAAGAAACACTTTGCAATGGGTGAGAAGTGGAGTTTTACTTTACCCATGTCAGCCTCTCTCCAAGGTTGGCACAGTTCAATGTAAAGAGAGATTCACTTGGCCTAATTTCATTCCTGGGGGAAAGAGTGAGTGAACACATTCATCATCCTTAGCATAGGCGGAACAGGCCTACTTCTGTCTTAACTCAAAGCACTAAGGCAACCAACTTAGTGAGAATGTCTAGGGGCAGCTAAGAGCAAAGAAAGAGGGTGAAGGCCCTCGGTAGCTAGATGTCTCTAAGGATTTAAGTGAGGAGTCACAATTCAAGAGTTGTCATTCAGTCCTGAAACTTCTCCTCCAGGAAAGAGTAAAAGGAATGAAGAGTGCATATACACAGAAAATGTTAGAGGGGCTCCTGGAATCTCTAGCCAGGATGACTGGTGACAGTCTTTCTCTCTCAAAACCAGTTTTAAGAACTACAAATGCTAGTTGTTACTTAAAAATTTGCATGCTTATATAAGAAAAGAATAAAAGTAATTATCTAAAATTTTACCTGATAAAACTAGATGAAAGAAAATTAAATCTATGTTAAGCAGAAGCAGAAAATATTAAAGATAAATAAAATCAATAAAATATAAAGTTGATAAGAAAAAGAAAAAATAGAAAGCTGTTGAGGGTTTTGAAAAAACTGAAAATTCATAAACCTTTAGCTAGACTGATTAAGAAAAAAAGAGAAAAATTGCCAATTAGAAAAATAAATAGACATCATTATCTGTCCTACAGAAATTAAAAACACAATAAGTTCCTATTTTAAAGAAAACTTTTACTACTGTAGATTAGTTTTGCCTCTCTCAAATATCATACATTGACTTAAGCAATGTGTGCTTTTTTGTGTGTATTTTATTGATTATGCTATTACAGTTGTCTCATTTTTTTCTCCCCTTTACCCCCTCTACCCTGCACCCCATCCCATCATCCCCATGCCAACATTTTCCTGCCACCACTTTCCCCAACCCCACCTCCCCCACCTCTCACCCTGAATCCTTTCCCCATTTGGCTTTGTTGATGGGTCCTTTATGCATGCTCCTTGATGACCTCTTTTTGTACTCAGCTTATTTTGCTCCAACAGTGTGTCCTAGGTGTCCATCCATGTTGTTGGTTGTATGGATGGCTTATTTCCTTTTGTGGTTGAATAGTATTTCACTGTATAAATGTTCCACAATTTGGTTATTCATTCTCTTGTTAATGGACATGTTGAATGTTTAGGTTGTTTTCAACAATTATTGACAGAGAGAGAGAGAGAGAGAGAGAGAGAGAGGATTAAGCACAGTTTTCCCATTATTTTCAGGTGTAGATGTGAACCTTGAGTTTTATCTAGGAATGTGTCCACTTGGTCAGACTACATTTCCAGTTTCCAAGTTAAATACTGCCATTGTGACTAAGTTCTAAACAATGGGTGCACACAGAATAATTGTGGCACCTTTTGGATAATATATTTGTGAACAGTTTGCTTACTCTTTACTTATTATTTCTCTCTTTCTTCAGTCTGAGACATGAGCATGATTCTAGTGAGCTAACTCTAGCTAGTTGGGCTCCAGAACTACCCTCATCTGACACTCAAACCTTGGAACTCTTGTGTCTGGATTTTTACATAAGAAGAATAAAATGTGTATCTTTCTTGAGCCTCTGTATTTGGCGGTCTTTTTGGTACATTAGCTTGGTCTATATCCTACCCAACACAACAAACTTTTTCTTATTTATGTCTTTGAGATTACATATATATATGTGTGTGTGTGTGTGTATATATATATATATATATATATATATATATATACTGTGATTCAATAACTTTACTGGAAGAATAATCTGGAATTATTATTGAAAAGTAGATTCCTATGGTTCACCCCAGGGTAGTCACATGTTAGGGATAAAAATTAGAGCCACATATTCCAGAAAAATTTGAAATACAAGATTCAGAAATCAAGTCTTTCTACAAAATTTTCTAGGTTTTTAAAATTTTTTAAAATATCTGGACCAGTTGATTTTTTTTTTAATTTCAAACTTATGTGTCTAAAATATTATTTAGGTATCTTTTATAATAAAAGGAGATGAACTTATTTAAAACATTGATCATATATTATAAATATGTGATCAATCTATGTTAGAAGGTTTTTTTTAACAAGGTATATCCTTTAATAGAGTGACTTACATGTGAAAGTGATATAAGGTCGAAAATGCCATATATTTCCAAAAATAAACAGATGCCTACTATATTTTGGCAGAAAAATACCCTTGACAGTAAATAACATTGTATAATTGCAAAGTCCAATGCACAAATTCAATTCTTTCTAATTTTTTTATGTTACATAATTCTTGTCATTCTTGTGTTTTGATTACCACTCTAAACATGGCATCTCTTCCAAACTATACTGACATTTTTTTCTCAACATTCAAACCAAAATAATTTCTTTGATTTTCCTTTGCACATTGGTGACATGGTAGGATTTTCAAAAAACTCATTATAAGCTAAGGAGAACACAATGGAGAAAGTTACAGAAAACGCCAATATCATGGTTCTGTTTTACTCGCTGCTATGAGCTGCATTGTACCCCCACCCCCATCCATATGTTGAAACCCTTACACCCACTTACTCAGAATGTGACTCTATTTGGTGATAAGACATTTAAAGAGTAAGTAAGTTAAAATAGAATCCTTAAGGTGGGCACTACTCCAGTATCACTTGTGTCACTATAAAAAGAGGAGATTAAGAGACAGACAACATACAGAGTCATCATGTGAAGACACAGAAGACGGCAGCCATCTACAAGACAAGGGGAGAGGTCTTGAAGGAACCCAAACATGCCAATACCTTGATCTCAGAGCTCTAGCCTTCAGAATTGTAAGAAAAACAATTCTGCTGTTTAAACAACTGAGACTGTGATCCTTTGTTAAGGCAGCACTAGCAAACTAATACATGAACCTAAGAAAAATATTCTCAGCTTCAAAGATCTGGTTACACTGCTTGACATCATCTTGGTTTCCTTCTGCTCTTTGCTTTCTGCCACTATCCACCACCCTCTTATTTCTACAAACAAAGATGAATAATTTTAAATATTGTAATTTCTTTACTTGCACA
>PVJD01018072.1:0-15584 GCA_004026545.1 Mormoops blainvillei | reverse complement strand
GGGGAGGGGAGGCCTGAGAGGAAACAGTAGCTCCACCCCCAGGAGGAACCCTGTGGTGCTTAAGCCTGACTGCTGAGTGAAGAGTGGCAGCCACAGACAGGATATCCCTGCAAAGAGGGAGCAGACTGGACTAGAGACATTTGAGGAGAGACTGGGGACGGAGACTTTGGGGAGAGAAGTGAGAGAGTAGCCCCTGGGACCCCGGTGCTGAATCATCGCCCATAAAGCAGCAACCATCGAGCTCACACAGACCACTCCCCTACGAGCAGCATCAGCCTGAGGGGAAACATTAGCCCCGACCCCAGGAGGGATTCTGCCCCACCCTATGGTGCTTAAGCCTGACTGCTGAGCACAGAGTGACTAGATTAAAAACTGAAGGAGACAGCCACCAACGGTAGGTCCCGGAAGGCTCGAACAGACTGCCTAAGGTCAGACAGGGTCAACGTCTGACATCACCAGAGGTGGGTCCAGAAAGAAAAAACAGCAGTAAATACTAGAGGCTATGGAGATGAAATCCACTGTGGTCTTCTCCATGACTGGCACTATTTTCTTTACTACATAACTTTTTAACACTTGTTCTTTGACCATCAAGTTGGTGCATATTAAGCCACTACATTTTATACTGTAGTTTATTTCTCTCCTTTCTTATAATAGTCTTAATCTCTTTACAGCCTTATTAATACTGGTTCACTTGCTATTGATAGTAGGATTGCAGGGGGCAGTTATTTCTGCAGTCATGGGTTTGTTTCCTGGGCTTTGGGATTTTGCTCAGGCGGACAAGTAATGGGAAGACAAAGAAACAACCCCCAATCAAAAGGAAAGGAGGAATCCTCAGGAAGACTACTAAATGAAACAGAGGCAAGTAAACTATCAGATAGTGAGTTCAAAACAATGGTTATAAGAAAGCTCACTGAACTCAGTGAGCTCGGTGAGAATTACAAAAAACTACAGGGAAACTATGAGGAACTTACTACAAACTATATCAGCATGAAAAAGGACATAGAAACTATCAACAAGAGCCAAGAAGAAGTGAGGAATACCACTTCTGAATTGAAGAACACAGTAGAAGGAATCAAAAGCAGGCTAGATGAAACAGAGGAGTGAATCAGCAAGCTGGAGGACATGGTAAAAAAAAAAACTCCCAGAAAAAGCAAGAAAATGAAAAAAGGCTCAAAAAGAACAAAGAGGTGTTAAGGGAACTGCAGGACAACATGAAATCTAATAATATCTGTATAATATAATACCAGAAGGAGAAGAAGAGGAGTAAGGGATAGAAAACCTGTTTGAAAAAATAATGATGGAAAAATTCCCTAATTTGAGGAGAGAAAAAGTCACACAAGTCCAGGAAGCACAGAGGATCCCAATCAAGAGGAAGCCAAAGAGACCCACTCCAAGGCATGTCATAATTAAAAGGGCAGATATCAAGGACAAAGAGAGATTCTTAAAGGCAGCAAGGGAGAAACAGGAAGTAACATACAAGGGAGCCCCGATAAGGCTAGCAGCTGACTTCTCCACAGAAACACTACAAACCAGAAGGGAATGGCAAGAAATATTCTGAGCAATGAAAAGCAAAGGCCTACAACCAAGACTACTCTACCCAGCAAGGCTCTCAGTTAGAATGCAAGGCGAAATAAGGAATTTCCCAGACAGAAGAAAACTAAAAGAACACATCTCTACCAAACTAGTATTGCAAGATATGCTAAAGGGACTGCTTTAAGAAGATGAAGAAAAAGAGTGAGAGAGAGAGAGGAACACAAGTACAAAGGGAAACAATGAATAAGTACCTATCAATAATAACTTTAAATGTAAATGGACTAAATGCTCCAGTGAAAAGATGTAGAGTAGCTGAATGGATAAGAAAACAGGACCCACACATATGCTGCCTACAAGAGACACACCTCAGAACAAAAGACCTACACAGACTGAAAGTAAAGTAGTGGTGCAAAAATGTTGACCAAAAAAATATATATATTGTCGGGGGAGGCTAAGAATAGTATAGGAAATTGAGAAGTTAAAGAACTGATATGTACAACCCATGGACACAAATTAAGAGGTGTGGGGATGATGGGATTGGGTGCAGGGTAGAGGGGAGAAAGGGGAGAAAAAAATGAGACAACTGTAATAGTATACTCAAAACAATATACAAAAGAAAAAAGAAATAGAAACAAAGGGTTTTCGCTCACTCGGAGCACACTATGTTTAGTGTTTGTTGGTTTTTTTCTTGTTGTGAACTTTCAAGTACTTAAGCCCAACCTAATACAGTCACCATGGCAAACAGTGCTGGTTGTAAACCAAAGAGCAAAGCCAGCGCTGGAGGCTCTCACACCAGCAGTCAAATACACAGCCTGAGAGTGTCATGTGTTCCTCCTACTTACACCTCAATGGCAAGAAAAGGTCACCTAACTCCACTGAAGGGACTTACTGTGTGACCAGAAAGGGGCTGCTCACTGACATTTGATGAAAAGCACCAATGACTATGACTTGCTGGTCCGTTGTGTTCATATGATATTATTCTGACCATGGTACAAGGAAATCTTTGAATGGCAACCATCCATCACAGAAAGATAGTCATTATGCATGCATAAAGTACTGAAAGAACTGTTCCTGGTTCTGTTAAAGCTGTGAAATTTCAGTGCCTATGAATGAAGCTGTCTAGTTGTAGTAGGAGATATGCTAACTCTGCCTGTACTCAGCACAGACCTCTCCAGTCACTCCTTTGTTCCAGGTTTTCTCTTGGAGAGCTTAGGATATTCCAGTTAAAGCTGAAGTCAGGCTTGGAAAAGGGCACAGCACTCTTAGCTTGTGCCATGTGCTTGCAAGATGGACAGCAGTAGATTTGTCAGCAGACTCTTTCCCATTCACCTTCATGCCCAGCAGTTCTTAGTGGAAAGCTGAGCCCACAGTCAGGACAGAGGCATCATCGTTGGTGGTGTGAGGTGCAGTAAACACAGTGATGGATGTTCAACCTAGAAAACACTGTGGCTTCATTGTGCAAAGCGTCTAAACACATATACTGAGGCAAAAGAAGGCTGGTACCCTGGGTAGCCAGGAGCATGCTCAGTTCTCTCTTCCCTTTGCGTTTGCATCATGAGAAATGGACATGAGCAGGAAATGAGAGAAAATAAATGTTACATTCTGTAGATGAATGGGCAAATGGATAGAGTTACAGTTATTAGACTTCAGGTAAGCAAAAGAAAACATGTGGCCCCGCAGCCTGCAGGCAGGGGAATGCAGATAATCACGTGCAATAGGACTAAGTGTAACTCAGAATCTGGGGAATGGTGGGGAATAAGGAATGACAGGGTTATGTACAGGAGGGCTTTACATCCACATGAACATTGGCTCTGACCTTTTTTGGGGTCTCCAAAAAGTACCTGAAACCTAGAAAGTTTCTGACTTGGAATTATATCTTGGCAAAAGGTGAGTCTTCTACTACAAGTTCTAGAGTCATATTTGACAGCCTTCAGCTATAGGACTTTGGGCAATCATGTCATCTCTCTGTGCCTCAGTTTCATCATAAATAAGTATGTTCCTACAGGAAAAGCACTTACCCACTTTAAGGATTCAATCCATGTCAGTCTGTGGGTTCCAAAATCATTAGTGTCTGAGGAATACAAAAATATCCACAGCAATATGGCTGCTACATTGTAATAAAGGAAAGGTTCTCAGAGTGGTAAATTAATTTAAAGATATTCTTGGAACAGATCATATGTAAGCATTTACCCCTTCTACTCCAGTGACTTCTGCAAAGATTTGGCTTCAAAAGTCTTGATGTGCTTCTATTTCCTGAAAATCAAAGGTTTGTGCTGAAGGACAAGGTCAGACCTCTCTTCATCCCAATGTGTTCTGAAATGTGAATGTCATGTTTTAAATACTTGGCTCAGTTTATTTTTCTCAAGCCTCTTTGGGAGAAAAGAATTTTCACTTCCTGAAAAGTTGGTCTCAGCATTAAAAGAGCTCTTTGCAGTAAGTTTGATTAACTTAGAGCACTGATTTTCAACTAGTGTGCCAGCAAGAATTTTTAAAACTTGCAACCCCTGATTATTTTGTCAGGGACACTGAGCTCTTTTCCCTTAGATTGTCAGATTGAAAAATGACAGCAACCAAAACAACAATAGCTATCCAGTGTAAATGAATCTAAATTATACCTGGGGGTTTTTTGGTCAGAGAAGCAAAAAACATATTTTTTGATGTGTTGCAGAATTTTAGCAATTAGTTTATGTGTGTTATGAGATGAAAAAAGGTCAAAAGTTGCCAATTTAGAGTGTCATCCTGGATAGCTTTCCAGCACTATAAAGTCACTCCACCATGGCACCGAAGATTGCTCTCATTCCAAAGCATATTCAATTAGAAATACCCACAGAATTATAGGGAGAATAGAAAGCTGGGGTGGGGGGAGCAATTTGAATTTAAAATCAAATAAATTATTTTATTTAGAATTTTAGAAAAGATAAGAAAGAGACCTCTATGTAGACACGTCACTTTGGACGTAAACTTCGCAGCAGGTGCAGCAGTGGGCTAAAGGTGAACAGTGTTTTCTCTTGTGCTAAAGTCTAAGCCATAGAGTATCTTTCCTCCATGAGGACAGCAGGGTCACAGGTCCCTTCATCTCCCTGGCTCCTTTATCTCCAGGATCTTTCCCTCATTGATATGGTACAAAATGTCTCACTACCAAATCCACATTCCAGAATTTTCGAGGGTTCGAGGGAAAGGGAGGTAAACCACTTCCTTTAATGCTGTGACCCTTTAAAATTTTATTTTTATTTATCTTTAGAGAGGGGAAGGGAGGGAGAAAGAGAGGGAGAGAAACATTAATGTGTGGTTGCCTCTCCCATGCCTGCAACCCAGGCATGTGCCCTAGACTGGAAATCGAATGGGTGATCTTTGGTTTGCGGGCATTCAATCCACTGAACCACATGAGCCAGGGATAATGCTGTGACCCTTTAAATAAGATAGGTTACACTCACGTCTGTTGACCAGAACTTGGTCATGTGACCGCATAAAGCTACAAAGGAGTTTGAAAATGTCATCTTTATTCTGGCAAATGCCATCATCATTCCTGATGGTTACATGCCCAGCTAATATTTGGTTTCATTACTAGGAGAGAAAAGAAAAGAACAAAGGAATCACCTCTGCTCCTGTAGCAGATGGGATGCTGGTGACAGCTCTAAACAAATCTGGTAACTCCAGTGTTTCCTAACCCACCCCAGGCCTGTGAATGGATGTGTATTGTGATGTAGGCATAGGAAAGCTATTCCTGATCTTCTGTGTAATTTCCATCTGAGGAATCACCAAAGCTGTCTGTGTCTAAACCTCTATAATTGTGGTAGGAACAATCACATTAACTATGGGAAAGGTCAAGAAATATTTGTTGACTTGATGAATCTTAGGTAAATATTTTAAAATCAGTGACATATTCTTTAAAAACAACTAAAGCATGAAGTTGGCAGTGTTTAAAAATAATTGATATTTTGTCATTGATTGTAACCATTGTTTAAAAAGTGAATGTTGTCTTTTTTATCAATGAGTTTATCTCTTGGAGAAAGGTAGCTGTTTTAATTTCAAAGTCAGATTTCAGAACCTAGAAGACTATTTATTTCTCAAATTTAGGAGATGCCTCTCAGGCTAAAATGGTCACTTTTTGTGAGAATATGTGTGTAGGTTAAAAGAAAAAACCTGCTGAGAAATTTGGATATAGTTTAAAGAATGATAAAGAATGAAATTAGAAAAATGTTTAAATCCTGATATTAGGAATAAACAAATAAAGAATACTCAAACATCTAATCATTCATTCAGCATATATTTTTTAAAATATATTTTATTGATTATACTATTAGAGTTGTCACATTTTTTTCTCCCCTTCATTCCCCTCCACCCTGCACCCTGTGTCCCACCAGCATTCCCCCACTTAGTTCATGTCCATAGGTTGTACATATAAGTTCTTTGGCCTCTCCCTTTCCTATGCTATTTCTTAATCATCCCCCTGTATATTTTGTACCTACCATTTATGCTTCTTATTCCCTATATCTTTTCCCCCATTTTTCCCCTCCGCATTCCTGCTGATAACCCTACATGTGATCTCCATTTCTGTGACTTTGTTTCTGTTCTAGCAGTTTGCTTAGTTTGTTTTAGTTTTAGTTTTTTAGTTCAGTTGCTTATAATTGTGAGTTTGTTGTCATTTTATTGTTCATAGTTTTGATCTTCTTTTTCTTAGATAAGTTCCTTTAACATTTCATATAATAAGGGCTTGGTGATGATGAACTCCTTTAACTTGACCTTATCTGGGAAGCACTTTATCTGCCCTTCCATTCTAAATGATAGCTTTCCTGGATAGAGTTATCTTGGATGTAGGTCTTGCCTTTCATGACTTTGAATACTTCTTTCCAGCCCCTTCTTGCCTGTAAAGTTGCTTTTGAGAAATCAGGTGACAGTCTTATGGGAACTCCTTTGTAGGTAACTCTCTCCTTTTCTCTTGCTGCTTTTAAGATTCTCTCCTTATCTTTAATCTCAGGTAATGTAATTATGATGTGCCTTGGTGTATGCTTTCTTGGGTCCAACTTCTTCAGGACTCTCTGAGCTTCCTGGACTTCCAGGAAATCTATTTCCTTCACCAGATTAGGGAAGTTTTCCTTCATTATTTTTTCAAAAAAGTTTTCAATGTCTTGCTCTTCCTCTTCTCCTTCTGGCACCCCTATGATTCAGATGTTGGAATATTTAAAGTTGTCCCAGAGGATCCTCAGACCCTCCTCAGTTTTTTAAATTCTTTTTTCTTCATTCTCTTCTGGTCAAATGTTTCCATGGCAACATTCTGGTTTCCTTCCCTTCACTGTTGGCTCCATGTATATTTTTCATTTCACTTTGCATAGCCTTCACTTTTTCCTCCATTTTGCAACAGTGCTCCAATTCTGTGAGCATCCAGATTACCAGTGTTTTGAACTCTGCATCTGTTAGGTTGGCTCTCTCTTCATTGCTTAGTTCTATTTTTGGAGATTAGATATGTTCTTTTGTTTGGGTCATATTATTTTTGTCTCAGCACACCTATTATAGTGTGAGGGGTGGAGCCTTGGGTGTTCACCAGGACAGGGCAACCCACATCACTGCCTTGTTGGGCTGAATGTGGGGGAGGGGTCTGAGAGGGAACAATGCCACTTGCTTAGCTCTTAGCTGTCTCAGTCACTTCGCCTGCTACTTGCAGGCTAATTGGGACCTTCTGGTGCTGATTCCCAGGTGGGTAGGTTTATGTACATTCTAGAACCCTGTGGGTCTCTCAAATGAACTCTCCTGTGAGACTGAAAGTTTCTTCCACTGCTGCAACCCCCACAGGTTTTTACCGGTAGAGGTTTTGAGGCTTTCTTTTCTGTGCTGGAACCCTGGGTTGCACAGTCTGTCTCACTCCTCAGTTGTTCCTCCTAGTTTATGCACATGCAAATGTTGGACAACCCAGTGTCCACCAACCACTGCCTTGCCTGCCCTGGTCACCAGCTACAGCCTTGCTGTGCATCCTCTTCACCCTGGCTGCCCCTCCTACCAGCCTGAATGAATGTTTCTTCTTTAACTTCTTGGTTGTTGGACTTCCATACAGTTCGATTTTATGGCAGTTCTGGTTATTTTTTGTTTTTAAATTTGTTGTTGTCCTTCTTTTGGTTGTGCGAGGAGACAAAGTATATCTGCTTAGGCCTCCATCTTGGCCAAAAGTTCTATATCTCATTCAACATATATTTAATGAGCACCTACTTTGTTCTGGGCTAGAAGCCGGATATGCAAGAACAATAAAAGCCAAGAGGATTCCTGCCTTGAGATTTTGCATGCTGCTGGGGGAGACAGGCAATAAAGGAGTAAACAAAACATGTAATAAGGAAATAACAGATAATAATAGATACTATAAATAAACAAATGATATAAAACATTAATTAAATAAATGAAATAAAAGATTAACAAGGGACATCTACTTTTATTGTTTCTTAATCCTCACCCGAGTATATCTCTTTTAAAAAATTGATTTTAGAGAGGGAGGATGGAGGGAGAGAGAGAGAGAGAGAAACATCGATGTGCGAGAGAAACATCAATCAGTTGCCTTCCATATATGTTCTGACTGGGGATTGAACCTGAAACCTTCTGGCATACTGGACAACGCTCCAACCAACCGATCCACCTGGCCAGGGCAAGGGACATCTACTTTAGATAACAGGGTCAAGGTTGACATTAAATTGGAGACTGAAGGAGAAAACACCAGATTAGGAAAGAGGAGAACTCCAGGCACAGAACACAAAGGCCTGGTGTAGAAGATTTGTGGGCACATTGAGCATAAATAGCGAGATTAACTACAAGAACCATAATTGTTTGCAGCATGATTCTCTGAAAAGTCCTCATGGTTTAGAATTGTTATTCATGTCTCCTCATGTTCACTGTTGCATCAATTTTTTTTATTAGTTAGATAATAGAATTTAAAAATAAACCAATACTAAGTATGAAAGTTTGATGGTCAAGAGAGGGTGTATACACATAGAAGCCCTGGTATACTGTATTTCAGAAATGTATAGAACAAATTACTAAAATGTAAAGAGCAAAAATACTGGACCATAGTTAATTTTAGGTATTTTAGGTAATCCTGGCTATTGGCAGCATTTGATGGAGTTTTCCCAAAACAGGTCCTGATGGAATCTGATGGGCTTCTGTCTCTCCCATGTTTGGCTGGGGGTATGTTTACTTTACAACAGGAAGAGTTGTCCATTGCTGGTTCTTCAGATTGTTTTCTCCATCTTGGCACAGGGCTGTCTTCTAGCTCATGACCCAGGGAGCCACACACAGCTGTATCGAGAAACCCAAAGGCAATGAGCACACTGTTGGGCATCAGGCCTTTCGTGCTTTGAACACAGCCCCTCACTCACAGAACAGATGCTTGGGATATGGTTGGAGTCTGCACCATCCCTGTGTGTGCTGGCCCTTTCTTTGAATTTTGAGGAAAACATTTTGAAAATTGTATCAAGAAGGTTTGCATTCCCAGACTTACTCAGTTACTTCCTAAATTGCCAAATTGCCTTTCACCCTGAAACTCTTGAAAGGAACCTGTAGAAATTTGGTAATGGAATTAATTTTGTCAAAGACACTCTCATTCTTTTGTCCTTTCATTGGTGGTCTGCTGAAGATTTGCCTGCAGTTGAAACATAAGTCTGGGCACAGAAGCTACCGTCTGAGGTCAGTATTTGACCTTTCCATGAGCACACTTGGCAGCTCCAAACATGGAGGGGACTGTACCTTGCAATGGTTTGGCAGAGAAACTGTTCTCTGAAAAATTTGCCTGTCTGTTCCTAATGAGGAAATCCCCAAAAGTGAAGCTGAAATTTTCCTGTTTTGGAAGGATGCCATATAAGCTTTGGAAAACATCAAACGGAAACAGAAATACATAAAGCAAATGTGGCTTTTGCCTAGAAAGAGATTTCTTCAGAATGTATGGTGGTCATATCATATCTGACTGACTGTTGTGAAATGTGGAATTGTTAAAACAGATGGCAAAAATTTCCTAGAGCAGGGATCCCCAGCCCCTGGGCCACAGACTGGTACCAGTTGGTGACTTGTTAGGAACCAGGCCACTGGCATGAGGTGAGTGGTGGGCAAGTGAGTGAAGCTTTGTTGACATTGCCACCTGAGTTCTGCCTCCTGTCCCCCCAACCCTGCCCCAGTCTGTAGAAAAATTGTCTTCCATGAAACCGGTCCCTGGTGCCTAAAAAATTGGAGACTACTGTCCTGGAGGACTGACCTGTGGTGGGGCCACAGCTTAACTGCCTGACCCAAGCTGGTTCCTGCCTGTGAGCCTGTAGGGATGGCTCTCAGGATGCCATGTGCATGCCTGGCTTTCCCATCTTCCTTTGCTTAGGCTTATGTTCAGCTCCTACTTAAAAGAGAGACCAAATACCTTTATGAAAAGCTAATAGATCCATTTATATGTCCCTGTCATTGGAGGATGAAATCAGAGAAGGTGGCTACAAATTATGCAATTGATTTGAACTTTTTCCAGTGACTTCTATTTTATTTCCTAACCTTATTCTTCAGCCCTGCCATTCTGGTTTCAGAACTTCCATCTGATCATCATGGCATAGGAGCAAAGGAGTCAGAAAACAAGTGGTGTGTGATTTGGATCATGTCATTTAATATCTAACAACTGTAACTTTCCAACCTGTAATATAAGCATTGGGACCCCTGCCTACTATACCTCAAGGATGCTTGAAGCACCAATTGGACACAATTATGAAAGTATGTTGTAAGTAGTAAAGGGTTAAACAAATGTTGGTTGTTCTGTATTTGTCTTATATCAGCCTGGGGGAAGAGGGTTGATTTCTAGATTGTTAATTCCTTGGATAACGGTGGAAATATGGAAATGAAAATACCAAAAAGGATCAGTGTCCTGAGCTACTCTGTCATCAGAATAAAGTATAAAGTTAGGAGGATGTTCTGTGTGCTGTTATGGGTACAGGAATCACCTGGAGCATCTCATTAAATGAAGATTCTGACTCAGCAGATCTGGGTACAGCCTGAGACCCTGCATTTCTAAAAGCTCCCTTGGGATGCTCACACTGCCGGCTTCTAGGCAGCATGCTGAGTAGCAGTGAATCAAAGAGAATGGGTCAAGGGAGGAGGTGACACAGGTGAAGGAGTGAGAAAGACACAGCCTTCCTGTCTGTGGTCCCTTTATCTTGGTACCATAGTGGTGAAATGAACTAGAGGAACAGTACATTGTTAAGAAATCGTATTGTTAACATTGTTAAGTATCTGAACATGGTTTGTCGTTATTAATTGAGCATATTTCTTAGGGAGTAAATGTAGGACAAGAGATAGAGAGAGGGTCCTCAAATGTGTAACATGCTAGCCCACTCAGGATTTTCTACGTTCACAGTAGGAAACCAGGAAAATTCAGTGTGTAAAAGAAGGAACACGTATTCTGCCTGCTGGGAACTGCTCCGGCGATGATAAGATCATTCACCTTTGTGACCTTAGCTGTATTTAAAGTGTTTTCTCTTGGGACCCCAGTATAACATGTCTCGATTGGACATTGTGAACTAACATCCTTGTCATTCACATTTAGAATAAAATGACTTCCTTCTGACATTTTCCCAGTGGTTTGGTAGCCTGCCATGACATTATGCATTGTTCAGAATAATTTTCCATGTCACTGAGGTTGATTCTCTTGATTTATAGCTATTTATGAAATTTAGCTCTCCAAAGAGGGTAAAGGAGTAAAAAAAAATTTTATAATAAACCACTCCAAACAAAGAGCAGATGATGAAAGTCTTAAAATATGGTAATAATTCTATAAAGGTATAAGCTTAAGATATATAGGTATTGCTGACCCAATTTAAATGTGCAACTGTTGCACATATTATTTGAGGTGTGGTGATGCTTTGGCTCTTTTTTGGTTATTACTAAAATAACCACTCCTGAAAACGTGCTATTGTGATTTGTAATAAAGCCTAACAGGTATAAACTGTGTTGAGGCATCATTCTATGGGATTTGCTGCTTATTTGGTTGCTCCACTTGGATACCAGGTCCTTGATTAAAATTACCTACAGGGGACTCATTTTGTTGAGTGAATCTCAATCATGTAATGAGAACTCTACTATAGTTCTATACTTTTGTTTATTGTTAAGTTTTAAAAATCACACATATAAAGAATATCAGAACACAAAAATACTCAGTAGTTTAGTTCTAGCATTAATATTCTATTTCATTGGAAAGGAAACCCTGAGGTTCTTAGCAGAGTGTGGTCCACGGGCAGGTCTGTGTGATGGTGTAGTCTATATCAAACTGACACTTCAAGGTCAGTGTTAGGCTTTATTGCCCTGGAATGATCACTTTCATGTATGGGCATTTTTAACGATTATGGCAAATTCTCAATCTGCTAGTTTGCAATTGCTCAAAGGTGTAGTACCAAGTCTTTACCAAATATACAAGGTCTGTCCAGAAAAAGTCCAGCCACTGTTAATACAATGAGGACAGTTTGTGTGACATTGATGTAACCTGGCAGCCAAGGAGAGAGGACTGAAATGCACATGTGTGAACACCAATGACTTCATTGTACTGGTCAGTGGGGGCAGTAGCCACTGTTGAGTGAGCATGTGTACTGTGTGACCATTGCTTCAAAATGACTGAGCGAGTAGAGCAATGGATCTGCACCAAATTTTGCATTAAGCTTGAATATTCATCTGCAGAAACTATTTGGATGATTCAGGAAGCCACAGCTATGCGAAACTGACAATTGGCAGCTTCATCACAACAAAATTCACACTCATGCATCATTTCTCATGCAGAGTTTTTTGGTGAAACATCAAATCACCCAGGTGACTCAGTCCACTACAGCCCAGATTTGGTGCCCTGTGACTTCTGGCTTTTCTGAAAAGTAAAATCACCTTTAAAAGGGAAGAGATTTCAGACCATGGATGAGATTCAGGAAAATATAACAGGGCGGCTCATGACAATTAAGAGAACTGTGTGAGGTCCCAAAGTACCTACTTTGAAGGAGACTGAAGCATCTTTGTCCTACGTACAATGTTTCTTGTATCTTATATCTTCTTCAATAATTGTCTCTATTTTTCATTTTAAATGGCTGGGTACCTTCTGGACAGACCTTGTATTTCTATAGTTCATCTATTTCTGTCCTTTTAAAAATTTTTTCCTTTTAAATTTTATTTATTTTTGTTTTTTAATATAAACTACTATGTTAATAATCTTTTTGAATACACATTGAAATATTTTTGATAGATTAGATTAAATAGAATATACTACAAAAATTATTTTCACCAGGATTTTTTTCTTTTTTTAATGCAAATATCAGAAAATAAAAAGTTATCTGTGTGGCTCACATATTTCTAATGGTCTAGGAAATTCGAGTTTCACAATGTTAATATTTGATTACTTTATATAGAGCAAGGTTATATATATTTTTGGGGTTTTTTTTTCCCATTTTTATAAAATGGTTTATTTACTAAGATCTTTTTTTGGCATATTGTATTGAGCATGCTATTACAGCTGTCTCATTTTTTTCTTCCCTTTCTCCCATCCACCCTACACCCAATCCCATCATCCCCACACCTCTTAATTTGTGTCCATGGGCTGTACATCAGTTCTTTAACTTCTCAATTTCCTATACTATTCTTAGCCTCCCCCGACAATATATTGTTTTTGGTCAACATTTTTGCACCACCACTTTACTTTCAGTCTGTGTAGGTCTTTTGTTCTGAGGTGTGTCTCTTGTAGGCAGCATATGTGTGGGTCCTGTTTTCTTATCCATTCAGCTACTCTACATCTTTTCACTGGAGCATTTAGTCCATTTACATTTAAAGTTATTATTGATAGGTACTTATTCATTGTTTCCCTTTGTACTTGTGTTCCTCTCTCTCTCTCACTCTTTTTCTTCATCTTCTTAAAGCAGTCCCTTTAGCATATCTTGCAATACTAGTTTGGTAGAGGTGTGTTCTTTTAGCCTTCTTCTGTCTGGGAAATTCCTTATTTCGCCTTGCATTCTAGCTGAGAGCCTTGCTGGGTAGAGTAGTCTTGGTTGTAGGCCTTTGCTTTTCATTGCTCAGAATATTTCTTGCCATTCCCTTCTGGTTTGTAGTGTTTCTGTGGAGAAGTCAGCTGCTAGCCTTATCGGGGCTCCCTTGTATGTTACTTCCTGTTTCTCCCTTGCTGCCTTTAAGAATCTCTCTTTGTCCTTGATATCTGCCCTTTTAATTATGACACGCCTTGGAGTGGGTCTCTTTGGTTTCCTCTTGATTGGGATCCTCTGTGCTTCCTGGACTTGTGTGACTTTTTCTCTCCTCAAATTAGGGAATTTTTCCATCATTATTTTTTCAAACAGGTTTTCTATCCCTTACTCCTCTTCTTCTCCTTCTGGTATCCCTATTATACAGATATTATTAGATTTCATGTTGTCCTGCAGTTCCCTTAACACCTCTTTGTTCTTTTTGAGCCTTTTTTCATTTTCTTGCTTTTTCTGGGAGTTTTTTTTTTTACCATGTCCTCCAGCTTGCTGATTCACTCCTCTGCTTCATCTAGCCTGCTTTTGATTCCTTCTACTGTGTTCTTCAATTCAGAAGTGGTATTCCTCACTTCTTCTTGGCTCTTGTTGATAGTTTCTATGTCCTTTTTCATGCTGATATAGTTTGTAGTAAGTTCCTCATAGTTTCCCTGTAGTTTTTTGTAATTCTCACCGAGCTCACTGAGTTCAGTGAGCTTCCTTATAACCATTGTTTTGAACTCACTATCTGATAGTTTACTTGCCTCTGTTTCATTTAGTAGTCTTCCTGAGGATTCCTCCTTTCCTTTTGATTGGGGGTTGTTTCTTTGTCTTCCCATTATTTGTCCGCCTGAGCAAAATCCCAAAGCCCAGGAAATGAACCCATGACTGCAGAAATAACTGCCCCCTGCAATCCTACTATCAACAGCAAATGAACCAATATTAATAAGGCTGTAAAGAGATTAAGACTATTATAAGAAAGGAGAGAAATAAACTACAGTATAAAATGTAGTGGCTTAATATGCACCAACTTGATGGTCAAAGAACGAGT
Source organism: Mormoops blainvillei (assembly GCA_004026545.1). Lineage (NCBI taxonomy): Eukaryota > Metazoa > Chordata > Mammalia > Chiroptera > Mormoopidae > Mormoops > Mormoops blainvillei. Next base: position 1,022 of record PVJD01018072.1, on the reverse strand, counting down.
GTTAAAAAGTTATGTAGTAAAGAAAATAGTGCCAATCATGGAGAAGACCACAGTGGATTTCATCTCCATAGCCTCTAGTATTTACTGCTGTTTTTTCTTTCTGGACCCACCTCTGGTGATGTCAGACGTTGACCCTGTCTGACCTTAGGCAGTCTGTTCGAGCCTTCCGGGACCTACTGTTGGCGGCTGTCTCCTTCAGTTTTTAATCTAGTCACTCTGTGCTCAGCAGTCAGGCTTAAGCACCATAGGGTGGGGCAGAATCCCTCCTGGGGTCGGGGCTAATGTTTCCCCTCAGGCTGATGCTGCTCGTAGGGGAGTGGTCTGTGTGAGCTCGATGGCTGCTGCTTTATGGGCGATGATTCAGCACCGGGGTCCCAGGGGCTACTCTCTCACTTCTCTCCCCAAAGTCTCCATCCCCAGTCTCTCCTCAAACATCTCTAGTCCACTCTGCTCCCTCTTTGCAGGGATATCCTGTCTGTGGTTGCCACTCTTCACTCAGCAGTCAGGCTTAAGCACCACAGGGTTCCTCCTGGGGGTGGAGCTACTGTTTCCTCTCAGGCCTCCCCTCCCCCACCACTGCCCCATTTAGGGGAGTGGCCTTTCTGCCGCGCTGGGGGTGACTCAGCAAGATGGCTGCTGCCGCGCCGGGGATGACTCAGCACCGGGATCCCGTTGACTACCTTCTCAGTTCTCTCCCCAAAGCCTCTGTCCCCAGTCCCACCTCAGACGTCTCTAGCCCACTCTGCCCCCACCTTTGCCGGAGCCCAGGGTAAGTGGCTGCAAATGAAAATTTATGTGTTGGCCCTTTAAACGGCTCTTTCAGTCTCCAGTTGCCCATCTGTGACAGAGAGCAGCCCAGCCTACATGAAGGCTGGCTGTCATCTGTGTACTTTTTGGGCTCTGGTGTTGTAGGCTGGGGATCCTTGCTTACGGTTTAGACCCTGCTCTTCTCAGGGGGATCCAACCGGCCGCTTAAATATCCCTCTGGCGCTGCCACCTGAGGGTGCCCAGCTGGCCTTCTC
>PVJD01018071.1:0-15588 GCA_004026545.1 Mormoops blainvillei | reverse complement strand
TTATGCTCATTATGCCTCTTTTTGATGACTATACCAAAAAGTGCGGCTCAGACAATTAGCTTAATTAGCGGATTATATAAATTAATGGTTTTCTAGTTTCATTCCAGGCCCCAAGCTGTGTGCTCAGCAGTTGATCATAGCTCGGCAAAGGACGTCCTCCTCCTCTGGCCTGCCTTCCTCCTCCCGCCCACCTCCTTCCACAGGAACTCTGCACTCAGAGCTGGTCACTGCAGATGGAGAAGGGCCCACCTCCCAGCAGCCTCTGGGCAGAGCTCATCTCAGGTCTGTGGGCCCAGCTGCGCCGGGGCAGCCTTAGCTCCTCAAGGTGTTTCTGACTGTTTGGGGGAGGGGCAGTAGAAGATGGGGGCGAGCCAAACTCCTTAGTCTAAAGAAGCAAAGTCCAGCCTCATCTGGCACATAGGGCTCCGCACGGTCTTCCTGAAGCCACCTCCGTTCTCCCAGTCGAGGCCTCTTCCCCACTCTGCATCCCAGATCCTGCCTGTTCCTCGCGGCCCAGCCTCTCCTCCCTGGGACCCTTCTTGTTTTTTTCAAAGCCCTTGGTCTGCTCCTAGGATCCTCACCACTTCAAATAATTTTAATTTAAGAAGCAATATAACATTAAACATCAAACGATGCACAATTATATAGGATAAAGTATGCAAGTCTTCCACCACTCCCTCTCCCCCCCAACCCTTTCCCGGGGCAATCACGTGACAGCCATCCGCACTCTCAGGCCGCAGTGTCTGTGTTGTGCAGTGCAACCTCCTTGCATCCTGGGCATTTCCATGGCAGGGCTTGCAGGTCCACCTCACTCTTTGCAGTGCTCAGCGAACACCTGCTGTGTTGCCAGCCCCCTACAGCCAGGCATGGGGTTACAGGGACTTTGTAACCAATGGAGTCAAAATGCAGGTGTTGTGAATGAATTTAGTCCTTCCCCCTCTCCATCCTCCCCTTCCTCCTCCCCCTCCCCCGCCCCCTCCTGCTCCCCCTTCTTCTCTTTCTCCTTCTCTTCCCCCTCCTCCTTCTCTTCCTCCTTCATACAAATTAGAGAAGTTTAATAAGTCTATTCCCATAGTGTCATTCTCACCCTTTTGCATTTTGTCTCCACGTAATAGATGAGGAAACGGAGGCACAGAAAGATGCACCATCTGCGCAGGGTCTCATTGGCAAATGAGAGAGCCCACATGCTAACCAGTCAGCCTGGGTTCCAGACTTCAACTGCAAGGAACCTTTTGACTCACAGCAGCTGCAGTTTCAAAGCCCGTGCTAAGGAACCCCCAGGTGCTGCGGTTAACCCCAGGGATGCCACAGGGTGTTTTAAATATTCAACAAAAACATAGCAACATCTGCCCAACACTGTTTGAACTACCACTATTAAGTTGTTTGGGCCCAATCATTTAATAAACTGAATTGGCGGGTTTTTGTTTGGGAGAGTGGGGGCTGTGTCTAGGGGCTCCAAGAAAGAGTTGCTTGAAATGCTACAGATTCCATGAACTGAGAAAGTCTGGAAGCTCCAGATTAATGTAAAGTGGGTCCTCGAACACCGTGGGTTCACTGAACATCATTTTGTTAGGACGTTGACGAGATGCTCTCGGAACTTGACTCTGGTTTAACCAGTTATCCTACGGTAAATTTAGTTTTGTTACACACTAAGTCACAGAACCAATCAACAGGCGATGCTAGGTGAGGGTTTAATTGTATTTTACGAAAGTTCTGCGTAAACAATTTTGTTTTTCATTTTATAAATATGGATTCAGGGAGCGTATGCAGTTTTATAACCTGCTTTTTCCTTTTTGCAGCCTTGAGAATAAGCTTACATGTAATTAAAGGATTTCTTTTTACTTAACTAATATCCCACTATTAGATAGATAATTTTTTCAAATTTCTCCCTTTTTATAAATAATACTGCATAAATATCTTTGTAAATAAAGACCTCATGCTGATTGGCCAAGGGATATGTACATGTTTAAGACTTTGAATACGTGGCCAAATTGCTTTCCAGAAAGGTCTCCTCTAACCACATTCCAACCAACAGTATATAAAAATAGCAGTTTTACAGTATATTTGCCTGTCTTATATATTATCATTTAAAAATACTCTTTAATAGATTTGAAAAATGCCTTCACACTGTTGTTTTCATGTATTTCCTCAGTTACTAATGAGTTTGGAAAACTTCGCGTTTGTTTTTGGCCATTTGTTGGTCTTTTGTGGATTCGCTGTTCGCGTTCTTTGCGCATTTTTCACTTGGAATGGTCTCCTGCTCCTTATTGATTTGCGAGAGCCTCCATCCAATTTTAATGAAAAGCTTAAATCCCCGCCACAGCTGTCACAAATGCTGATGGCTGCAGTTCTCTGCAGGCCTAATTGGTTTAATAAAGTTCCACTAGTGACTCAGAAGAGGCTAATGAATGTATAGATCTGATTGATGGAGCTGAGAAAAGCTACGTAATTAGAAGTTTCCTCTCTCAGTTGAAAGAGCCAACTATACTTATCAGTTCATCTTCCTATCTTTTTCCCTATTTTGAAAAATACATTTAAATATATCCCTCTGGTCTTGGCAGGGGGAGGGGGAGGGGCATGAAAACCTTGTCTGGTTGTTATAAAACCCTCCAATCAATGCAGGGTCTTACTGCCTCTTTTAGGTTCCACGCTTTTGTCTTTAAAGGGGAAGCTTCAGATCTCGTCGGTTCATTTCTGCCTCTGTGGCCCCCAGAACCAGGAGCAAGGACGTCGCCTAGCAACCAGGGCTCTGCTTACAGACACACAAGCTTCGGCCAGGCCAAGAGAGGTGACTCAGGAGTCAGGATGAAAAGCGCCGGTTTTGAACTAGAGCGCTGTCACCAAGTGAGGTGTGATAGCCAAGGGGTCCTCCCAGAGGAACCCCAGTGTCCGGAGCTGTGAGGCAGAGCTGGGGTGGCGGACGGCTTCAGGTACAGCCTTTGGAAGATTTAGCTCTCCCCTCCAAAGAGTGACAAAAAGCTCAGTGCTTTCAACTTGGGCCCAGAAGGAAGGTTTAACTTCTCTTCCCCTCAACCCCTGAGTGATCTAAGTCATAGAGGCTTAATCTCTGGGAACCCCTGGTGCTCCGCAGTGATCAATATTAGGGGGGCACAGGGCGCAAGCCATCACTCAAAACTCTGGGCCTGAAGGCTGCTCCCTGGGGCTCAGCTTTATCGTTTGGGTCTGAGCAGGAATGTGCGGGACCACTTCAGGGGAAGTATTGACAGCTCCAGGACGCTTTCCATCCATCGCCAGGAGACACATGGCCAGAGCTAGCGGAGGCTCTGAGGATGGCAGGGGCTCTGGCTGGTGGGCCTCCAGTGTTGAATCCTACTGGTAAACCACCCCTACTTAGTAGTTGCAGTATCTTTTCTTGAAACAATCCCTACCCAGCCCCCAACACACACACACACACACACACATGTGCATTCCTTGTGGATTTCCACCCTCCTAGTTTTCCTTCTCTTTCTCCATGGGACTAGCTCTGGCCAATGGAATATTAATGAGCAGAGCAAGAGCAGGACCCTTAAAGGCTCTTCCGTGGTTTGGCTTGCTCTTCCGCTGTCCGTTACAAAGAGACAAGTCCCAGGTAGCCGCTGACCCAGGGAGAATTGAGGAGACATGTGGCACACGCCTGAATTTAGCCTAGCCCGCAACAGGCCCACGAACAAGGGAAAGAAAAAGCTTTGTTGTTGTGAGTTACCGAGATCCGAGGACTGTTTGTTACGCGGTATTACTCCAGCGATACCTGCCTAATACACTGCTCATTACCCCCTACCGCTAGTTCCTCCTAGATGTCCGGGTTCCTGTCATTTGTGAAGCCTGGCTGGTCAGCAGCCTCTCCTCCAATTCTGTGAGCTTTTTCATATCCTTCTAATAAAGTCTTCTCTTTGCACAGTTAGTCGGATTGACCTCTGGGATGTGTAACCCAGAACCCTGACTGGCAGAGCTTATCTAGCAAGTCTCCTCAGTCTAAATTCAGAAGATTTCTCCTGTAATCTCAATGGCCATCCCCGCCCCTGCCCTTCCTTGTCTTCTCACGTAACCTCGCCTGCATTCAGCTGACACCATCTGTGCCCTGGACCACACCTGGGAGACTGTGTGGACATTTGCTTTGCCTGGAACAACCTCTCTACATCTCCAACTGCAGAGGTCCTGGGTACCTTTCTTTTCTTTTCTTTCTTTCTTCTCTTTTCTTTTTTTAAGATTTCATTTATTTATTTTTAGAGAGGGGGAAGGGAGGGAGAAAGAGAAGGAGAGAAACATCAAAGTGTGGTTGCTTCTCATGCATCCCATACCAGGGACCTGGCCTGCAACCCAGGCATGTGCCCTAGACTGAGAATCAAACCGGTGGCCCTTTGGTTTGCAGGCTAGCGATCAATCCACTGAACCACACCAGCCAGAGCTCCTGGGCACATTTCAAGGTTCTACTCAAACATCACCTCCTCTATGAAGCCTTTCCTGATTCTCCAGGGAGTCCCCTCTGCCCTCTGCGATACTGAGAACAGCTGCCCCTAGTGCAGATGGAGATGGCCTTCCTCTATAAGCTATTATGGTTTATTCCCTGCTAGAGGGGAACTCACTGAGGCCATCACCACTCAGGGGAAGCACAGCACCCAAGTCCTTTTCACCACGCTCATTCCTGTTCATCGCTTTCCAATGGCATTTCCTGACACTTGAGGTCAAGAGCCTCCTCATATCACATATTTTCATATCCATGGTGCCAAGCTCGGGGACTAGGACAAGAGGATTCTCTAAAAAATAGTTGGCTATGTGAACGCAGGCATAGACAAATGTCCATCTTTTCTAGAGTCTCGGGTTAGAACAAGCACACAATAGAAACATACTTTTAGCCAATGAATGATTCCTTCGATCCCGCGATGGGACGTGACTATTATCTCATTTAAACTGTTCAAGGAGGAAGTTGGGTCTGGGGTCAGCCACAGGCAAACACTACAGGACAACGCCCGCGTGAGGTACCCAGCACTTAAGAGTCACTCGCTCCTTCCTGCTGTTCTTGATGAGGTCACGTTGGCCTGTGCTCATCGGCTCAGTACCTGCAACCCACAAAACCAAGGTCCCGCGTGGGGACGCAAGGAGCCAAATTCATGCAGACCATAAAGGGAAGGGTGGGCTTAGAAGCCAGGTCTCCAGGTTGTTAGTCCCCTATTTCTTACAAGGAGCAACCGACCAGAGAGGGTCCAAGCTGGGTTTTTCCACTGGGTCTTCCCACACAGCCTGTTGATAGGCAGGGCAGCACCACTCCTGTGCCAGCCTCCACAGACACAAAGGTGGTTATTCTCTGCCCAAGAGGAGTCTTAAAATACTAAACGCTGCCCGCCTCTGTGGGCTGGAGCCAGCTGCCTCGGTACACTCCGTTCCCGAATGACAACTTCCTGCCCTTTACTTGTGGCAATGATTGGTGTCACAGCAACCGGTCAGTCATGCCCACTTCTATCCTGGTAGCCAAGGCTGGATCAGGCAGGAAGAGATCCAGGGTGCAAGGAGCTACAGGAGAATGTCATGCGATGGGAGAAGCAGGGCTTTTGGAGCCAGGAAGATCTGAGTTCAAATCTTGGCTCTGCCACTTGCTGGCCCTGTGGCTTCTGGATTCTCATTTGTACGGTGGGAGCAATATCAGCGCCCCCCTCAGGGAGCTGGTGTGCGGTGAGCACTGTGCCTGACCCACAAAGGTGGTGAGTGGGCAGCGTCTCACCCTACAGGGTGTGGCTTTGCTTACGTTGGCCTCCCTTGGTGCGTAAAAGGAATTTGAAATTACACTTACATCTTGGAAGGTTTGAAATTGAAATCAAGGTTTCCAGCTTTTTTTTTTTTTAATCAAAAGGCCTACAGCACCAAAGGTGGCTCCCTCTTCAGCTCACCGCAGTCCCCACCTGTCCCTACGGCATCTCTGCATTGATGCCGAGTGACAGGATGCTTTGCATTGTGTTTTTTTCTTTGAGTACCTTAGATTTTCCTAATTCCTTTATGCCCCTCAACTGTTTTCTCACCTTCCTGGCCTCTGGCAACATTTGAGTTTTTGTCACTTGAAAATCAACTTACCGTGATTCAGTTCTTTAGAGATACCGGGAGACCATGTGGTGGGTGTTGTGTCCTGTCCTCTCTCTTGTGCTCTTATCCTGCTGAACTTACCTTAAGACAAACCCTTTTAAGATCGTGGATCTAGCGTTTGGTGTGGCGACCTCAGGCAGCTTCCTCGGCTTCTCCAGCCTGAGTGGAAGATGGCCCCAGGCCATCTAAGCGGTTAGCCAAAAACCCAGCCAGTGGCCCATTCGCCTGGCACCGAGAACCCATCTGCAAATGAGCAAGTTACCAAATCATTTGGTTCTTTGAAATATCCTGTTTTCATCGACCTACTTTCATCTTGTCTCCATAACAGGATTTTACTGAATATTCAACTATCGTCTCCCCCAGCTGCCAGCTGTTGCAGCTGGAGATGGGGGGTGGGGGGAGTTGAGGGGAGGAGGAGGGACTAAAGGGAGGTGGGCTGCTGGGGGAGGTGCGTAAGGAGAATACATTCATAAGACTATGTTCTTTCGTATGAAGACTCTTAAAAATTTATTATCCTTATGAATAAGAAAATATGAGTGAAGAAGACTTCATAACAATCCTCGTTATGAAAGAATATATTACACTCCTTTCTTCCCCTCTCTCCCTTACCCCCACCCGTAGGTTCCAGTGGCAGCAGCAGGAAACAGGAAGAGGGACTCCCCAAACGTTCTACACGATGTTAAAAAGACAAAATGGGAATCGGTAAACTAAAACTAAATGCTCAAACAAAACTGGTACATGTATCAAAGTTGTCATTTGGCTATTTGGGGAATATACTAGAATTTTCCTCCTAGGAGCACGAGGAAGATTCAATGAGCTAATGCTTCTGAGGTCCCTAGACAACACTCTGCAAACAGCAGCGACTCACTGCTACGCTGCTCAGAATGACACGGCCCCCCAGCTTGTCACCCAGGTTACATCCTGTGTGAAACTTAACTCCTTCTTCTCCTCCCCACCCTCAAGTCCCGTCAAAACCAAGATTCTGCCTGCATAAAGGTGACTAAAAGAGACCCCCCCCACCAAGAGTCTGCAAAGGAAGAAATTAGTAGGAGCCTGGAGAGTTCAGCCAGGAATCAGCGCATCACCAGTTGAACAGGGGCCCGAGGACAAGTCCCAGGACTACAGTGAAACCAGCTTCACTGGAGAATGGGCCCCTGGCTGAACGCCGATGAGCCAGGGAACCTGAAGCAGGTCCGAGGTTGCCCATGGTGCGGGGCGGGCTGCCCCGCAGAAGCTGGAGCCATTCAAAGTTCACACCCTGCAGCGAGAGCCCTGCATGCCAAGCCCATGTTCACCAAGCCACCTTCGAAGAACTTGGCTTCCAAGCTCTAGAAGAGAATGCGCTCGCCCCACTGACGTGAACCTTCAGGCTGCTTGAAATTCGTCACTTTTCCTTCTGGTTCGTTCTTGGGTCCCTCAGTGGTTATGTTTATTCAAGCATCCAATAACTCTGGGATTTAAAAGATGGAATTTCTGAGCTTAGGTGGCTGAAGACCAGGCCCTGAGGAATAACTCATTCTCCAAGGTCGACATCCGCTGACGGGGGCCTCTCTGCGTGGTCAGCACCCAGACTCTACTGAGACTGTGGGATCTTCCCACTGGCAGCCCCATCTCCGTCAGCAAGACATGAGGAGGTTGGATGCAGCCCTGCTGCAAAAGAGAATCGGGTTTGAAGTTTCCCGAGAGGCACCAGCAAATTTTGTTCTTGATCAGGACTTATGGCCTTTCCTAACGTTGTTGGAGAGAAAGGGGGAAAGTTCCTCCCCATATTAGCCTTAAAATCTAATTGAGGAAAATTCTGTTGCCTAGACAATGGCATATTAAATTGTTCAGCAAAAGCAAGAGTTTATAAAAAATTGTCTCTGATCTATAGAACTAGGGAACGTAATAAATCTCCCAGGATTTTTAGCCACACATACAATACATCATGCCCAGAAATTGCATTATCATGTAGATGCGATGGGCGGAGGGCTGCAGGCCCCTGAAGCAATAGAGTGGGGCTCCAGAACCGTCTGGCTTCTTGGGGTCACGAGTGTGTCTCCAAGCACATGTCCAAGAGAAGGGGGGTGGGGAGGATGAGGCATGCGTTGAGCGCCCTGACGGCCGACGTGGGGCAGGCACAGGGCTGCCAATCTTAACTACAGGATACGCTCCCTTTGAACCCTCGCCATGGCAACCCGTTTGCTGCGGTGGTTATGGTTTTGTGTTAATCTCGATTTTCTTAAGTTGCTTGGGGTGGCACAGAAGAGAAGCCCGTTCTGGACAGCTTCCACAAAAAGCGGCGCCTGCTGTGTTGGTGCCGCGGGATCCCGCAGAGCGAAAGGGAAAGCCAGCCCAAGGCCGGAGAAGGGCAGGGGCCAAGGGCAGGTCTGTGCACCCGGCAGCAGGTTTGCTGATGCCTCTCTGGGGTACTGACGTGACCATGACTCAGCGACCCAAGGCCTAGGTCCTTCCGCTCAAGGGCAGAGAATGTGGTGGATTCAGCCAAGACTGGGTTCTCCCCTGGACCTATCAGGGATGGTCAAGGGGGTGGAAATACGCAGTGCAAACAAAACCCACGTGGGCTCATCCCTGTGGGATCTGTGGGCAGTGCCCAGAGGTGCAGGGTCCCAGCAGGAAGTCCTGGGATAGCTTCCAAGTCAGCAGCCCGCCTCCTTGGGCCTCTCCCAGGTGTCTGTCTCCGTGCCAGGGACCTACGGTGTTCATTGGGGCATTCGCTTGAGGGCAGCAGAGAAGGTGGCCTCTGAAACATATCAAGGGGTGGTCATTGGACCCAGTGGCCTCGGGGCATCAGCAGCAAGGGATATAACTGCTGCCAAAGTTATACATCCGTTCTGTGGTTGTCACTCTGTTTTCAGGTGGCTGGTCCAGCTTACCTGGAGCTGTCTCTTCCTTGAGGCAGTGCTAAGGTCCAAAGGTGATCTTCAGCCCCTGAAAAACTCTGGCGTTTTGCGGACCTGCCCCAAGCGCTTCATCAAGGGCCACATGGGCTGGTCCCACGTTGACAATGAGAGGCAGTTTAATGGGCTGCGTTTGTCCCTGTATGTTAAAGGCCTGCCAGCATCCCATACCGGGTTCAGGGGACCCTCACTTCTTCCCACTCCAGCTCAACTCATCTGGTTCCACATGTGCCGCTCTGGTACCTTGTGGCCCAGTCCCGGAACCCACTGGTGCATTGATGGGGCGGCTGGCACGTGCAAAGTCCGCGCTCACTGTGCCAGAGCCGCGCTGAATACTTTGCATGCGCATTCTCGCCGAATTCTCACAGCAACCCGGTGAAAAGGACTAGTTTTCTCTCTCTCTCTCTCTCTCTAATTGACAAGTGAGAAAATTGAAGGGCAGAGATGTGTCACAACTTGCCCAAACGTCATACCTAGCAAAGCTGGATGTGGACCCATACAACCTGAGTCGAGATCTTAGTGTGTAATCTCTGTGCTACTGCTCTTCTGTTTGTAAGCAACAGAAAAAAGCAAAACAAACACACACACAACAATAACAACAACAACAACAACCTTTAGCTGGCTGTTCCATTCACCCATTGTCATCCATTGTCGCCATAACAAGCCGCTCCAGACTGAGCGGCCTACACAAACAGCCATCATTTATTTTGCTCACAAATCGGCAGTTTGGGCCAGGCTCAGTGGAGACAGCTTGTCTCTGCTCCACACGGCATCGGCCGGGACAGCTGGGTCGAGGCGGGAGGATCCACCTCCCAAATGGCTCAGTCATCTTGCTGATAAGATGATGCTGGTTGTAGGTACCACCCCCCACACGTGGGCCTCTCCGTGCGCAGCTAGGCTGCCCCTCAACATGGGGGCCAGTTTCCCGCAGCGAGCACCCCATGAAGAAGAAAGTGTAAGCTGCCAGTTTCTTAAGGCCGGGGTCTGGAAAGCCGCACGATGTAACTCCCACGCATCATCGCCTTTGCCTTTGTGGGGGCCTCGGGACCGCGTCGTTCAAAGGTGACCGTTTAGCAAAAATACTCACGTCCGCCTTCGCACCCCACAGGAGGGGCGCCCTGCCCGGCTCCGCCGATGTTGGGCTCGGTCATGTGACTTATTTGGGTCTTATGGTTGGTGGGTACTTCTCTGCTTTTCAGCTTTGTATTCGGTCATGTTAATCGGCTCTGACAGTGAGACATTAGCAGGTGCGACGTGAGCAGAGGCTTGAAATATGCTTGTGAGGTTGGGCTTCTGTTTCTGCCGTAAGAAGAGCTCCCAAGGGTAGCTCAGCGGTCCCAGAAAAATGGAAAATCTAATGGAGCACCATTAAACCTCACTGTGAACTCTAGCCAAGTCCTACTGAGCCCCTCTTAGACCTGATGGCCCCCGAACGACCTGCAGACACGAGACAGAAAAAATCAATGCTTACTGTCGGAGCCTACTGAGGTCTGTGCAGTTTGTCATGTAGCCGTACCGGGGCAAGAGCTAACCGATACAGCGACCAACGCTGTTCTTGACCCTCTTTAGAAATGCCTCCTCCAAGACCTGGATAAAATCTTGAATTTGTCTTTGCCAGATTGCAGTATTTCAAATTTTATTAATGCATCTAAAGAACGCTTTAAACAAAAAAAAAAAAAGAATTCACTAAACCATAGATGATTAAATAAATTTAATTAAAAATCATGAGGAAGGGAGGAGCTGGACCACGTTCTTTGTTGGCGGAGTAGCGTGATCAAAGCCAGCTGGCTTCAAAATGACATATGATTCTGAACTTTGAAAGAAGCTGAAAAAAATGGAAACTAATATTGAAATGACGGTGCAACTGAAAGAAACCATGATTTATTGCTGGGATAACAAATTGGAACTTTCCGGAACAAAAATCTAACTGAAATGACAAAAAAAAAAAAAAGACCCAAAATTACAAGTATTTTAAAGGCCAGAGCTCATGGGAGAGCTTAAGAGATTGATTTACTGACTTCTTTGCCAGGTCCCATTTCACGGGGTGCAGGTCACTGTAGAATATAAAATTCTACAGAAACAGACCTGCCTTTGCCCAAAGAAATAGTCATGGAAACTGTTGTTTACATTTGCCTTTCAAACCACCCCATGGGAAAAGCCTCCAGAAGGCTGAGTTCTGGTCACTGGCTTTCCTTAGAATCCAAACGGATTACACTCGGATCTGCATTTCTTATTCTAATGCACGTAGAGCTAAAAGCTGCAGCTTTCTGTGAGGAAAAAGAAACATCTTTGGGATTACACTGTAACCTAACAAGCACTTTCTGACTTTAAAAAGCATCAGAGAATTAGGTGGCTCAACGGTGACAGAGCCAAGAATGATCCCTATGTCTTCTGACTCTTCTCAACCCGTGCTCCTTCCAATAACCAGTTTCTCCCTTTCCCAAAGGTCAGATTTATCTGGAGACACTTAAAAAAAAAACAAAAAACAGATTCCTGGACTTCATACATAGAGCACTCAGTAGATAGGGGGCATGGCCCAGGATTCGGCATTTCAGTAGCCACTCCAGGTAATTTTTATCGTGACAGTTCAGAAACAGTGCAGGTCACCACACTGCCTTCTCTGTTGATTAATTTTGCATAGTTGAGAAAGTTACTTTCCACCCTTTGAACTGGGCACTAGGACAATGACCCACTCTTTGGCACTAGCTGCCTAAAAACCTCTGTAGTGCAAAGTCTTAATTAAAAAGCTGGAGACCCGCTTTTCCAGTGGATGCAGAGAATGGAAATTTAACACGGATAAAGCTCCAGGGTTTGGAGGGGACTGTGTGAAGGAGCCATTGGTCTCGTGGAGAAACCCACCCCATCGCCCTCACTCATCAGGCAGGCGTAAAGCCAAGCTCTTTAGCCCCTCCCACCCTCAGTTCTCCAGCTGTGGCAGGGTTATAATGCATGCTTACCTTGTAAGGTTCTTCAGGGTTTCGAATTATCATACGTAAAGGCCTAAGAGTGTAATATGTGTAAAACTGGAGTTAATACAGTGGCTGCTGGTGATCGAAGTAATATCAGTGGGAACAGGAGTCATTCTTAATTTAGATTTCTTAATCCAGCTTTGATCATTCTGTCAGCCAGACCAGGTGATGGGGCCCCAGAATGAGCGCTCATTGTAATGCCCGTTATCAGTGGGTGTGAGAGCGCCAAGCCAGCAGATGCTGTTGGGAAACCCTAGAGCGGCTTCCCCAATCAATACACTAACATTTGCTTTGTCCTCAAGCCTCACGCCCATGTTGACACAGTGGCCATTAGAGGACGATCACGAGTAGCAGCAGAAGTAATGGGTTGGAAGGGGGCGGCAGCACGGCGGACTTAGCGCTTGAGGAGATAGTGCTTCCATCAACCGCAGGGTGTCATTAATGCCCGGGCTGACGTTGGGCTAAGGTCAGGTGCATTATCACTTTGGGACGTGCCCTCAGAAACTGTGGGCTTCCCAGCTCAGTAAGGGAGTTTCTCTCGGGGTCTTAGAAGCTTCCTGTTGACCTCGACAGCGCGGGCCACCGCCAGCAGAATTTTATTGTTCAACGCATGCTGTGTGGCTGGGAACTCAGACACCCTTCACTCTGGGCGGGGGTGGGGAAAGGCACATGAAACCAAATGATTAAGCTGATCAGTCATAACTGAACTTGGGTAAAAGTTCTGCCCCTGAAATTCTAACGTACAGCTCTTTCTTCTTCTTTCTGAAAGTGACCAAAATGCAAACTAAAAAAAGAGCTGACATGTTGGGTTTCTTTTTTTAGGTCCTGCCTGCCTTACAGGTGGTCGTGATTCCCTCGTGTCCTTGACTTTGTATCTAGATTGAAGGGACTCGCAGAGGGTTATGTGCCTTGTAGTTTGTTCACCCAGAGGGTACTGTGTGGTCATTACAAACAGCGCCGGGATCCCTGTCGTCGGCCTGGAAATGTGAAGGCCACAAAACAGTGACTGAAAAAAGCACGCTACAGAACTGCACATGATAGCAGTCCACGTTTGTGAGGAAAAGGATGCACACCCACTCCCACTGATGTGGGGGGTGGTACATGCAGAAAGACGGACACCAGCCATCCCCGCATCGAGGCCTCTCCTCTGTGGCCGCGTTATGAGGAAAACTTCTGTTTTCAGGAAGGGGGTGGTGGGTATCTTTAATTTCCTTCTTTATGACTATCTGCACCCTCCCAGTTTTCTTCATCCAATATAGGTTGTTCATATAATTTTAAAAGTGTAAAATAATGAAGAGAGGGGCAGCCACGCACAGGCACTATGGCGTACTTCGTAATGGTTTCCGAAAACCTGACAGTATCAGGTGGAGGAAGTGAATAAAATATGGTGCATCCATCCAGTGGAATACGAACCAGCATTACGACTTCATTCTGAAGAACCTCTGATGCCATGGGGAAGCGGAGGCTGTCGACAAACTCTCTCAGCGCCACCCAACCCATTCCCCCCTGCACAGGGCAGAAAGGTTAAGGACTATGTTCTCTAAACCCCATCACGACTCAGGTTCCCACAGGTGCCCTGGTCCCTGGTGGGCAGAGGCTGCTGCTTCCACGTGCATGTCTTGGGCAGGTGTGTCCTGCTAGCCCAGTGGACACCTGCTGCTCCCTCCTGTGCAAGATCCTGTGAGCCTCCAACCTTTGAAACAAAACCCTTTCTGCTTAAAATTGAAACACATGTAGGGGAACAATGTCCTACCATGTTTCTTCTTTCTAAAAAGAGAGGTACAAAACTATCTATGGCACTATGACGGCCCTGTTGAACAAGAGGAGAAAGCTACATGCGGACAAAAGGGCTGAAACGGAATGCAACCAAGCATGACAGTGTCTTCTTTGGGTTCTAAGATCATGGTGAATGCTCCTTTTTTGTGTTTCTGTATCTTTCACAACCTCTCTAGTGTGAGTTAAAAGTTTTTGATAACTTTTGAAAGCTTAACTCTTCATAAGAAAGAGCAACTGTCACTGGAGTGCCTCCACCGAAGTGCAAAGAGGCTTTGGCCGGTGGGGTTCAGTTGGCTGGAGCATCATCCCATAACCAAAGGGTTGTGGGTTCGATTCCCAGCCAGGGCACATGCCTAGGTTGCAGGTTTGATCCCTGGTCTGGGAATATGCAGGTTACCGATCGGTGGTTCTCTTCTTGCATCAGTGTTTCCCTCTCTCCTTTCCTCTCCCTTCCTCTCTCTCTAAAAGCAGTGAAATAGTGTCCTCAGGTGAGGATTTAAAAACTAAAAGTGCAGAGAGGACAAGAAGATTCTGTGGGCTCCTCCCTTCCACCTGTGAGTCTCTACGTGACCACGTGCTAGCCTGGAGGCCTCTCCTCACCTCTTCCTTCTTCCGCTGCCTCTTTGCTTCCTTTCCCTATTTCATATTCATAGACACATCTTGTTTTCCAAATCGTTTTCTTCCTTCAAATCCTCCATCTGAGACTAAGAATAATAGATCATGATAATGGTAAATGATGGTTGCCATAGTGACAATCACAATATAATCATACAAGTGGAGATCTGTGGTCCAAGTGGAGTAACTAGCTGGTTTATTTTGCATCCTGCATCCCTGAATGAAGTAAACTCTTGTCCTTCTCCATCTGGCACTGTCAGGCGGTAGGATCCTCAACAGGACCAAGTGAAGGTTGCACTCAGGAAAGCGTCCTTATTCAGAAGATGCAACAGGGAGGGTTGCGAGGGCTGCCCCAGCGGCTACAGCTTGCATCCGTCCAACCACCGTGCCAGAGTGTCAGAGTTCTGGCAGTTCAGGGTCCAGGAGGACCTGCGGTGAGGAAAGCCAGGGAGTCAGAGCTCAGGACCTGCAGGGATCCACAGCCCCCAGCCTGGCCCCTGCGGCGTCTGAGCATGCCACTCTGGCCGGGGCCATGTTTCAACAGGCTCTTGGGCCTCTCATGTATGTCTCTTGCTGCGTTCACCGCATCCTAACAGGAAAGCTGCTGCTCCCTACGTCCTCATGCTCGCCCCCACCCCCACTCTCAACAGACACACTCTTTCCACAAACCCCACCCCAGGAGATGGGGAGGCAGGACTGTGACCTGCCAAATTCTCCCCGCCCCTGCAAGGTCAGTGTTGTGACCTTCTCTGAAGTGAGCATCAGAGTTCTGGGACTGGCCCAGGGTCACACGGTGGGTGCTCGGCCGACCCTAGATCTGAAATAGGAACCCCTCGGCCCCGGGCCAGGGCCTCGCTCCCCTTTCCACGCACCTGCTGCACCCCTCGCCTTCCGAAGCTCCTTGCAGCTCCGCAACCTGCCCAGGTCAGCTGGACTGAGCTTCTCTAACCTCTCTCCTGGCACCCCTAAAAGTGATCCCCCTATTCCCAGCCCCTGTGCCAGCACCCGGACCCCAGGTCCTCTCATCCCAGCCTAGGAGCTGTGAGAGTCACCAGGCCAGCTACAGGTCATTGGAAGCCTGGTTAGTTAGTCCCATCCCTTAGCCGGGCAGGCCACCGTGAATCTTCCAGGGTCACTGGTGCCTCAGTTGAAGAAGGGGCTCTGGCCCCTGGCCCCTCACAGAGACAAAGCAGCAGGGAAACACACAGACACAAACATACCGTATTTTCAGGAATCACAAGGCTGCCCATGGCCTG
>PVJD01018070.1:0-15597 GCA_004026545.1 Mormoops blainvillei | reverse complement strand
CCGCGACACATCCACACACGCACACACTATAACTGCCCGTATAGCTACATATCTTGGGAAGGGTTTGAAAATTGTCAGAATGACGTTATTCCATCTTTCTCTCTCTGCTCAGGAAAGCCCAGCAGAATCGAAGAGGATTTTCAGAGGAGCAGCTTCGCCAGGGACAGAACGTGATAGGCTTGCAGATGGGCAGCAACAAAGGCGCCTCCCAGGCGGGCATGACTGGGTATGGGATGCCCAGGCAGATCTTGTAAGACACCGCATCCTGTCCCCAGTAGAGAGGACGAGCGTTCCACACCACGGTCTCTATGACAAAGAAATAGTTAGTCACCTTCTGACCTTTCTCAAAGCCTCCTGTCCCTGGGTTTTGCAAGTGCTGCATTTTCTGCTGAGAATCCGCGTTGCCTACTGCTGCCACCTTGTGTTCATTTGGAACTATGCAAAGACTCCGCTTCCTCTTCCTTGGCTCCTTCTTTGCCCTCAAGTCTCCGTTTGTCTGATTATTTATTTATTTATTTGCCAAAAATTTCCCTCCTCCACTTACAGAATACACCGAATAAACAGATTAGTCTTGTGTCTTAAAGTGTGAAGTTCATCCTTCGTCTCAGGGACTTTGAAGGCAGGGCTGATTCCTATTTCATTCAAGGGGCCAGCGAGGCGGAATTACGTTGTTAGCTGTAGCTGTGAAAATATAGGTTAGCTTTGAGGACACCCTTACAAGCTTGTACTATTTATCTCTGCAATTGTACTATGAAGTTTAGAAATCGTTTTTTCCCACTCTGACAGCTGCTATAAGTTCAAGAATAAGGTCTTTGCCCCCCCGCCCCACACACATATTTTTTGCATACCTACCTTGTGCTTATTAGACTTCATGGGGGGCACAAAAATGAGCAAGCCAAAGCCCCATTTCTTAAGGCATTCTCTACAGATGCCCAGGAAGTGTGTAAAGGATGGTTGTTTTTTAATCAAATGGATGGGTGATGAGTGGTTGAAGGAATGGGCAGTTTTAACTTCTCTAGCAATAATCTCCTGCCTACAGGCTAGGCCCTGGGTCTGATGTTGACATTCATAGAGTTTCTTCATCAGTCAGGAGTGATAGGCAATATAGATTGCTTGCTTACAGTTGTTTATAGGGTCTAACCCCCTAAACTACTACCTGAGACAGATCTAGTAAGGATGGGATACATTTTAAAGATTTTCTCCTCCACAGAAAAATTAAGAAGGCAAATAAGCCTGGGGACCACCAATTCGTCTCATTCTTGCTACCAGTAAAAATGAGGGGGGAAAAAAGTGATGCCTTTAAATAAGAAATGAAGTAAGGTCTTTCATCCACATAATGAATTCTTAATAAACAAGAAGAAGTAAAATAAATGAAACTATTGGCATTACCATACTCTGGGTGATAGTTTTTCAGACTGTTCTGTGCAGTTTTAAGCTTCCATGGAGGATTCTATGGGATTCACCTGGCAGGCAGGGCCGGGCTGCCAAGTCCCCAGTCGGGCTTCAGTCAAGGCAGTGCCGATCTTACCTATTTATACATTAGGACTCAGCAGAAGATTTTTAAAAGACTAAAAAAAAAAAAAAAAAAAGAAAAGAAAAAAAGATTATTCTAAAGGAAACTAGCCTGTGAGTCACCTGACAGACCTAACGCGTCCTCTCGGAGCTCTAATGACCTCTGACAGCCACTGGTGAACTGTCTGTTCCAGGAAAGACGTCGCAGGAACATGGCTGCTGAATTCCTTCCTCAAACCTTGCTTTGGAGTTGCCAAAAACGCAAAGGGGGCAGGCTGATGGGTCCCAAAAAGTGAAGTAAAACTGGGAGGGAATTCCCGGAGAGAGATGGAAGGTGGTTAGGTCTCTGGGGGTGGGGGCTGAGGAGCACGGGAAACAGCCTCTGTCAGCGGGGTGATGGGTTTGGGAAAGAGCTCTCAGGGTAAGTGCGTTCCGTTTCCCACATTTCCCACATTTCCTAGGCTCCACCATTGCTGCGCCAGAGACAGTGAGAAGCCGAAAACCAGGAAAATCAGCACAGAGCCAGAGGGAAGTAGCCTGCCCAACCCAGGGCAGCGCTAGAGCCCAGGCGATGCGAGGAGCAGGTGGCGAACTCGCCAGCACCCGAGCATTTCCTCCTTCCAGCGTGTTCCACCCACTTCCTCAGGCTCCCACCCCTTCAGTCCCGTCAAATGATTACAGCTTGGTGATGAGGCTGCTGAAAAATTTGAGGTCCTAGGGCAGAGTGGCCAGAATTGAGGGAGGAGGTAAAAGAGAATGAGACGGCTCAGTTTGTAATTCCAAAGATTATCTGCTTCCATGTACAGGGTCAGGCACAAATAACGCCTCCCTTTTTTTATTACAAAATCAGAAGCATGTAATTCTGTAACATAACAATATCACACTCAAGTACACCATATTCTATTTTAGGTGAAATGTTCAAATTATAACTATAAATTATTTCAACCATATTATTACCCTACCAGCTACACTCATGCAGGTGTTACTTTGCTGGGCCTTGTATTTCCAGCTCCCAAAGCTCATCAGAAGTGATCCAAGCTACAGCCTGAGATTTTTTCCCCTGTTCCTAACTTTGCCTTTGCAGTTAAGGTCGCAGATAACCCAGGGGAAATTAGTCCAAAGGCAGCCACTTGAAGGTCCTGAGGAATAAGTCCTGTCATCAAAAGACACAGTGAATCATCCTTACCAGATGGAGCAGAATTCATGGGCCAGAAGAAGAATCATTTAAATTTAGCATGAGATATTAAAAATAATAAGGGAAAATATTAGAAGTATAAAGTAATAATCCATTATGAATAAAAAAAATCAATTGGAGATAGGGAACATAAAAAATAAAATAAATGAAATAAAGATTGATAGAAGAATGGATTAGAAGAACAAATTAATAAATTGGAATGTTAAGACAAGACACTCTGAGGAAAAGATAGGCACACCCAGTGCTTGGCATGGAGTGAAACGGCACTTACCTCTTCACTGGGTCCTCTTCACCACCCCTGTGGAGGTCCTACCGTGTGCAAATGAACTCGTGTTGGGCATTAGAAAACACCTATTTTCAGGTTCCAGATGGTAGGGAAGAGAAAGACTAAGAAGACAATAATGCTCTAGAAGAGATGGGAGAAAGGACGAACAGCCTTTGAGAGAGGACAAGGAGAATCACTGACCCGTGAGGAGGAGGTCCGGTGTGGCTGGGGGAAGAAAAACAAGCGGGGCTTTATGTCAACCGCTAGGATCACATTGTGGCTTTCCGATCACTCCTTCCAGGTCATCGACATTAGGAAAAGCAAGAAAGGACCAATCAGTGTTGATTTAAATCGGAAAGTTGAAGTAAAGAAACCCCCTCCAAATCAATCGGGTGACAGTAATAGTAATGCTATTATTTAAACAACAGACTTTGTAGAAGGAGTCTAGCACATTGTTTTTCTTTTTAATAACTGAGTTGTGGACTAGGTTATTTTCTTTTATAAAATTTACATCTTATATTTCTATGTATTTTTAAGAATACTACATTTTGCATCTAAAATGGTTATAATGTATAGAAATAAAATTTACTTTTTAAAAAGACATTTCCCACCCCCCCCCCAAAATAGGCACAGATGGATGGTAAATACATACTAAATATTAAGTGATATGGGTAAAAAAGTCATATAATTGGGATCTCAGAAGGGAAGAAAAATATCAATGTGTGGGAGAAAAAAATTTGAAGAAATAATTTTGAGAATTTCCAAGAATTAAAAAAAAAAGACCTAAGAACTCAGTTTTAAAAGACTTATAAGTTACCAATAATAATAATAATAATAATGAGAGCCTTCAATGGGAAACATTATAGTAAAATATATGACCACTAAAAGTAAGTAAAAAACCCTCAAAGCTTTTAAAGAGTTAAAGCTCATTACATATAAGAAAAAAGAATCAAATTGACATTGAACTTCACAACAGTAACCCTGATCCATAAAGTAACATTTTCAAGGAACTAACTATATCTCTAACAATTCAAAACTAAAATTCTAGACAATACCAATATTGTGTGTATAGCATGAGTGGAGAGGACAGGAGAAAGGGATTGGTGAGAGTATGCTACGGCAAATGTGCTGTTTGGATAAAATGTAGAGGTATTGATAAGTTTAAGAAATTGTTAGGAGTGGCTTCCAGTCAGGATGGCGATACAGGCAGACAAGGTTTGCCTCATCGCACAACCACAACAGAATTACAACTAAAATATAGAACAACCTTCACTTAGGAAAATCAGAAAGTGATTTGAATGGAAGTATGACAACTATGGAATTGAAGAAACCATATCCATCCAGACAGGTAGGAGAGGCTTGGATGCAGGACACACTGGCCCCATACCCATGTGGATAAAAATTTGGGAGGGGTATCTCAGGATCGAGGAGTCCCAGACCCACACCAGGCCTCCAGCCCAGGATTCCAGTGCCAGGATGACAAATCCTCACAACTTCTGACTGTGAAAACCACCAGGGATGGAGTCTGTGGAGGAGGCTGCTGGAGCCCTAAGCAGTTCCTCTTGGGGCACCCACGCATGGATTCACCTATTCAGATTGGCTCCCCTTGAGCTCCAGCACTGGGGTGGCAGCTTGAAGGGCACCAGTGGCATACAGGGAGAGACTGAAGTGTCTGGCATTGGGGCAAGCAGAGGTCATTGTCCCTTTGCTAAGCTGTCCTCTCACAAGCTTGTAGTCTGGTGCCATATCTGAGATTCCATCAACCTGGTTAACATGGCTAACAAGGTGTGACCCACATTGGAGATCCACAGAGGCTCTACCCCACCCAAATTATGGGCCCATCCAAGCTGCTTTTCCATAAGAATGGCTGGTCAGGGCTTCTAAATTCGATCAAACAAGCAACAGCTGGCTTCAGTGAGCCCTAGTGGCAGCCAGATTAGAGTCACAGTTTGGCTTCACCTGGGAACCTCCAAACCCAGCAGAAGTAGCAGCCTTCTCAGATTACTTTATAGGTCAGGCAAAGTACCCTGGGTAAAACCTTGGCCTGCACCACATGAGAAACCCCAGGTCCAACACAACCAGTGGATAGCCACAGACCATGTAGGAGCTCTACCACCCTGCACTTGCACAGCTGATCCTCCACAGAGGGTGGAGGTTGGTGGTCAGTAGTCACAGCCAGTCCTCATAGCTGACTGGCCTGGTTAAATCCCTTCCATTGACTTGCCAACAGCAACCAAGGTTCATCTACATGAGGAGGGTGTACTCCGCCCACACAAAGGGTGCACCTTGACTACCCAACTTGGGTGATAGGGGAGGCTGTGCCACTGTACCCTATAGGACACCGACTACATTAGGTCACACTACCAAGACAGGGAGTCATAGCAGCTCTACATAATACATAGAAACAAACACAGGGAGGCTGCCAAAATGAGGAGACAAAGAAACATGGCCCAAATGAATGAACAGATCAGAACTCTAGACAAAGAGCTAAATGAAATGGAGATAAGCAATCTATCAGATGCAGAGTTCAAAATACTGGACATAAGGATGCTCAAGGAAATCAGTGAGGACCTTAACAGCATAAAAAAGACCCAATCAGAAACAAAGGATACACTAATTGAAATAAAGAAAAATTTATAGGAAAACAATAGTAGAATAGATGAAACTGATGAAATCAATGGCTTGGAACATAAGGAAGCAAAAAACAACCATGCAGAAGAACAAGAAGAAACAAGAATAAAAAAAGTGAGGATAGAATAAACAGTGTCTGGGACAACTTTAAGAGGTCCAACATTCACCTCATAGAGGTGCCAGAAGGAGAAGAGAAGGAGCAAGAACTGGAAATCTATCTGAAAAAGTGGTGAAAGAAAACTTCCCTACTTTGGTGAAGGAAATAGACATGCAAGTCCAGGAAGCACAGAGAGTCCCAAACAAGATGGACACAGAGAGGCCCACTCCAAGACACATGATTATTAAAAGGCCAAATGTTAAAGATAAAGGGAGACTCTTAAAAGCAAGAGAAAAGAAGTTAGTTACTAGAAGATTGACAGATGGGAGGGGTAGGGAGAGAATGGGTGATGAGGTGAGGGGATTAAGAAGAACAAATAGGTAGTTACAAAATAGCTATGGGGATGTAAATTACAGTATAGAAAATGGATTAGCCAAAGAACTTATACACATGACACATGGGCATGAACAATGGTGGGGGGATTGCCTGAAGGAGAGGAGGGTGCTGGGTGGAGAGGGGCAAAGGGGGAAAAATCAGGACAACTGTAATAGCATAATCAATAAAATATAACTAAAAATAAATAAATAAATACCAATGCCAGTCTAAAGAAAAGGAAAGAAAGAAATTGTTAGGAAAAGACAACTCACTTCATGAGGCCAATTTTACATTGATTTGACATCCAAAACAAATAAGAAAAGAAAATTAGGACTTTCAGCCAAGATGGAGGCGTAGGTACATACATTTTGCTTCCTTGCACAACCAAAAGAAGGACAACTACAAATTTAAAAACAAAAACAAACAGAATTGCCAGAAAATTGAATTGTGTGGAAGTCTGATAACCAAGGGGTTAAAGAAGAAACATTCATCCAGACTGGTAGGAGGGGCAGAGATGGGCAGCGGGGATGGAGAGGATGTGTGGCAAGGTGGTGGACTGGGCAAGCGAGGCAGTGGCTGGCAGACCAGGCAGTCCCACTTTCGCATGCAGGTAAACTGGGAGGAACAACTGGGGAGCAAGACAGACCGAGCAACCCAGGGTTCCAGTGCGGGGAACTACAGCCTCAAAACCTCTGGCTGTAGAAACCTGTGGGGATTGTGGTGGTGGGAGAAACTCCTAGCCTCAAAGGAGAGTTTGTTGGAGAGATCCACAGGCTCCTAGAATGTACACAAACCCACCCATCTGGGAATCAACACCAGAAGGACTCAATCTACTTGTGGGTAGTAGGAGAAGTGACTCAAAGCAGGGTGAGAGTTGGGCAAGCAGTGTTGTTCCCTCTCTGACTCCTCCTCCACATATAGCACCACAACACAGCAAGGTGTGTTGCCCTCCCTGGCAAATACCTAAGGTTCCACCTCTTGTAATGTAACAGGTGTGCTGAGACAAAGAAATGTGGCCCAAATGAAAGAACAGATCAAAACTCCAGAAAAAGAAGTGATGAGGAGATAGCCAACCTATCAGATGCAGAGTTTAAAACACTGGTAATCAAGATGCTCACAGAAATGATTAAGTATGGATGCAAAATAGAGGAAGAAGTGAAGGTTATGCAAAGTGAAATAGAGAAAAATATACAGGGAACCAACAGTGAAGGGAAGGAAACTGGGACTCAAATCAACGATTCAAAACAGAAGGAAGAAATAAACAGTTAACTGGAATGGAATGAAGAAACAAGAATTCAGAAAAATGAGGAGAGGCTTAGGAACCTCTGGGACAACTTTAAACGTTCCAACATCCAAATCATAGGGGTACCAGAAGGAGAAGAGGAAGAGCAAGAAATTGAAAACTTATTTGAAAAAATAAGGAAGGAAAACTTCCCCAATCTGGCAAAGGAAATCTACTTTGCCAGGAAGTCCAGGAAGCTCAGAGAGTCCCAAAGAATGGAACCCAAGGAGGAACACACCAAGACAGATCATAATTAAATTACCCAAGATTAAAGTTAAGGAGAGAATCTTAAAAGCAGCAAGAGAAAAGGAAACAGTTGCCTACGAAGGAGTTCCCATAAGACTATCAGCTGATTTCTCAAAAGAAAACTTACAGGCAAGAAGGGTCTGGAAAGAAGTATTCAATGTCATGAAAGGCAAGGACCTACACCCAAGATTACTCTATCCAGCAAAGCTATCATTTAGAATGGAAGGGCAGATAAAGTGCTTCCCAGATAAGGTAAAGTTAAAAGAGTTCATCATCACCAAGCCCTTGTTACGTGAAATATTAAAGGGCCTTATCTAAGAAAAAGAAGATGATCAAAACTATGAACATTAAAATGACAACAAACTCACAACTATCAACAACTGAACTTAAAAAAAAAACAAAAACAAACTAAGCAAACAGCTAGAACAGGAACACAATCACAGAAATGGAGATCACATGGAGGGTTATCAGTGGGGAGGGGGAGGAGGGAGAATGAGGGAAAAGGACCAGGGAATAGGAAGCATAAATGGTAGGTACAAAATAGACAGGGGGAGGTTAAGAATAGCATAGGAAAGGGAGAAGCCAAGGAGCTTATATGTACAACCCATGGACATAAACTAAAGGGAGTGGATCCTGGTGGGAGGGGAAGAGCAGGTAGAGGAGGATAAAGGGGAGAAATAAATGGGACAACTGTAATAGCATAATCAATAAAATATACTTAAAAAAAGAAAATTACAGCCCAATTTCACTTGGGAATATAGACATAAAAGATTCAAAATAAAATATAATCTAACTTCAACGATTTATTTTAAATATCTGTTAGAATGATCCATTTTCTTTGTTTGAGAGAATTTTTTTTTTTTTTTTTTTGTAAACTGGATGGGCTCTTCGGGGACCCGCTTCCTCAAAGAGCTAACCTGGAATAAAACTTGAACCCATGTTCCATTCCTTCATTCCTTGTTTTTCCCTCTTCTAAAATCATCTATTCCAAACCCTGACTTTTATTTATAATCACACTGGAAATCAAAGGTGATAGGACTCGTCCAACATCATTTAGCAAGTTAATTTGCTTTTTAAACCAGAGTACTGCTTATTAATTTTTAATGCAGAATAGCAACCCAAGGTCTGAGAGTACCAGAAACGTCTGCACAGAGAGCACGCACTGCAGGCAGACCCGCAGAACTGTAGTCGGGGGGTGGTGAGCAGATCCTGAGGGAAAGCGGGTGCATCCTGTCTTCAGGGGACTCACATACCCCCCAACAGAGATGACTGTGTCACTGGCACAGAACACCAGAAGTCTATTTTCTGTAACCCAGCACCCGACTCACCTTAGAGGAACCTTTACCAAGAGGTCTGGGATTCACAAAGCTTTCGCTGCCCTGGACAATGCTGGGTTGGGCTGAGCCAAGTCCTACGTCTGAGCACTTATGTGGATTTCGTGGACAACCAAGCGTGTAGGTTGCCAGGTGTTTCCTGTAGACTATTATGTTCTACAAGGTCAGAGTCAAACTCGGTTAGCTTGAGAGGCTTTCTCTCTCCTTCAGGTAACATAGTGGCTTATGAAGGGTGCAGTAGTCGAAACAGAAAAGGACCATGGCACTAACTCTCTTTAATTTAAAGGATAACCTTCCCAAGAGTGAATTAATTTTTTTATTCTTGTTTATTCTATTACAGTTATCCCAATTTTTCCCTCTTCGCCCTCCTCCACCCAGCCCATCCCCCGCTCCCACAGTCCATTCCCATACTGTTATCCATGGGTCATTCACGCATGTTTTCTGACTAGTCCCTTCTCCTTCTTTCCTCCATTCCCCACTCCCCACTTCCTTCTGACAGCTGTCAGTCTGTTCCATGTTTCCACATCCCTGGCTCTATTTTGCTCATTAGTTAATTTTGTTCATTAGATTTCTCTTATAGGTGAGATGATATGGTATTTGTCTTTCACCGACTGACTTCTTTCACTTAGCATAATGCTCTCCAGTTCCATCCATGCTGTCTCAAAGGGTAGGAATTCCTTCTTCTTTCTTTCTGCTGTGTAGTATTCCACTGTGCAAATGTAGCAGTTTTTTAATCCATTCATCTCCTGATGGGCACTTAGGTTATTTCCAACACTTGACTATTGTAAATGGCACTGCTATGAACATAGGGGTGCATAAGTTCTTTTGAACTGGTGTTTCAGATTTCTCTGGATGTATTTCCAGAAGTGGAATCACTGGGTCATAAGGAAGTTTAGTTTTTAATTTTTTGATAATCTACTGTTCCTTGTATCATTAGTTGCTTATTTAGGTTTAGGGGACCAAATAAGAGCAGCTTTCCCTGGGACCCTCTGAAGGAGGAGTTCTCTGGCCTGGGATGGTCAGGGAATGTTTGCTAGAGGAGACTGAACTTAGAAACCACTGCTATGTGCCACCATGGGAATGTCTTGCATGCTTCTGCCACTTGTCCCAGCCTGCCTGAACCCAACAGAGTTAAACCAATAAGAGGGGGCTTGGATTTTAACACAAATACTCCCTGGGTGGATCTGAGCGAGGACCATAGTAATTGGAGAAATACCTATGGCTCCCATGCCCGGGAGTCTTATTTCAGCTTAGACCTGCAGGGAGCATGGTTAAAAGCCAGGATTTGTTAAAAAGCCATGAAATTTGTTTGTTTTCAAGTTCTGTTTTAAAAGGCCAAATTCAGTCAGCTTAGTTAGAGCTCACCTTGATGTGAAGCATACAAATTTTTCCATGGGATGGTTGCAGGTCCACCGTGGGATCAAGACGCCCAATCTCAGCTCCACGCATCTGCTGCCCTCAACCCAGGGGCCGAGGTGAAGGCTCCTGTAGATCACAGCAACAAAAAGATTTGCTAATGGCTCATGCCGTCGGTAGGGTTGTACTGGGCTACAGTGTGAATACATGTCCCGTTTTTGATTCTCTAATATGTCAAAGACACGAAGATGATTTAAGAAAATGTGACTCCAGGCAGAGTAGGCCAGAGTTCTCGACTTTCATATCCTTCCTCCCACCAACAACTGTGACTGAAGCTGGGTCTTAGGTCAATGGAAACACAAAGCTCAAGGTCTTTTTTACAAGGTATTTTTTTCCCCGGGTTGCTGCCATTTTCTTTATCATTTATGGAAAGCTCTAACGGTATCACAGATGGCGGCACTATTGTTGATAGTAAATGTAGTTGCCATGACGTCAAATTAGCAAAACTGCTCATTTCACTAGTTGTTGAAATTGAAATTATCCTGTTGACTATGATCTTTCGTAGCGATGGTAACTGTAAAGCATGAAGACAAAATTTTAAATTATGGTAGCACTATTGGGGGAAAAGAGCACATCATTCTTGCAAGCTGTTTTGTATGCTTAGTGCCTTTGCACATTTCGAAGGCTAAATTTCTTCATTTAAATAAGCCATGGTCAGTTTCTTGAATGATGTGGATTTAAGGCCATCTTTCACAAGGCCTTGGTAATGTCCTCACTCATGCAGATCATGGGTAAACTTAAGGCCACTACATCCCCTGAGTAAGACAAGATTCTCTGGTCCTAAGCGTTCTTTAAGAACCACTGCAAATGGTAGGTGCTTGTCCTTACCTACCATAAGGTAGCGCCATAAAATAATCTAATGGTTTGATTAGATCCAGAGTAAAGTCCATTTTTTTAAATAAAAAGAGCAACATTTTTCCTCTTTACATCTACTTAGCATTCTATGTATTCTTTTTAATTACAAGCAGAAGTGACTGGGAGAGAACAAACTCCGCATAGTCATTATGCAAACCCTGCGTCTCCTCAGGGACACCACCGGCTGAGGGCCCCCAGCGGTATTCTCCCAGGCCTCCGGTGCTCAGTATTTGTCCATGGGATATTGACACGCCATAAATTACAGAAATGGGAATTTTCACATCAGAATAGTCCTTTGCTGTCGTGTGCACCTAGCAAACAATAGAAAAATAATTGAACATTTTTTAACATTTGTACTTTCTGTAATACATGATGAAGTCAAAATTGCCTTATATTGCAAGGAGCTGTGACATAGCCCATAATGGATGAGTGTCTGAAGCGATGCTTCCGGTAGCACACAGTGAGTCCACAGGTTGGTTTGTGACTATTTTATTATCTTGCTACTGCTTTATTAATACCATGGGTTATTATGTTTACCATGCTTAATTTACTATCACTCTAGCTTCAAAGTATTTGTGCATTGGGACAACATGATAGGTTTTCCTTTTTATATTTCAAAATAGATTTTTCCCCCTTGATAAGACTTTGTAAAACAGGCAATTCTGGGGTTGTGAAAGACACTTTGTATTGCCATCATCCAGGATAACCACCGCTCACAATTTGGCACATATGATTGTAGAATATTAAAATGCACATGTAACCAGCATAACATTTTTAGACAGTCTACATCTGTATCATTGCTTGGTAGTAAACTAGCTTCTCTTGCCTACAACCTGTCTACCACTGAAGCCAATGAAGTTTCATACAAATGGGGAGAGGAAAGGAAGAAGAAAAGGAAGGAGGGGAAGAAGGAAGGAATGGGGGGAAGGAAAGAAGGAAGGAAGGAAGGGAGGGAGGGAGGGAGGGAGGGAAGGAGTGGGGAGAAGGAGAGCAGATATCACAGGAGGGTGTCACTCACAAGGATGTCCCAACAAAATAGAAAGATGAAACTTATCTTTTCTACATGGAAAAGACTGAATAAATTTTCTTTTTTACTAAAAATCCATTGAATGGATAGGTCACATTTCATTTAATTAATCATTTATTGATGAATTTTAGAATTCTCTAAAACATTCTTATATATATATCTTTACAATGATTTCCTTAGGATAATTTCTTACAGGCCAAATATCCATTTTTTGGCTAATAGTCTCAAATTACCACCCACGGTACCAGCTTATAGTCTCACCTGCAAAGTGTAAGTGTGGCCATTTCTCATCAGTTTAAAAGTATGTTTGTGAATATTTTGAAAGACACCATCTGCATACCAGGATGTTGGTGGAACTTGGTGTTTTTCCCAGGTAGTTGCAAAAGGATGTTATGGTTGCTGTGTTCTTGCCTCAAATCTCTGAATTTTTCATCTCTGACAGAGAGTATATTAAATCCATGAACTGATCATGCTTGTCAATGACTCTGTAAAGCACACAGGATGGGCGGACAAAAGGGTCAACTGGTGAAAATGGTATCGCAAAATATGGGACTGAAACATAGATTATTATCTCCAGAATTCAACTTAGACGAGCGAACTAAAGCAAAATGTGGTTAATTAATTTGCCACTCAGTTAAATCAAAGATCCGATGAAGCTATGGGCCTATTGTATATTTTCTTTTTAAAAAAATTTAATCTTTATTGTATTTCTTTCCATTACCATTAGTCCCTTTATGCTCCCCTCACCCCAGAGCCTATTATATATTCTCAAAATAAATATGTTGACTTTTATGGTCCCAAGTTAAAAATGTAAAGCTATTTTGAAGGTCAGGGATAAATTTCACTATGGTTCAAATGAGTTTAGGGAGAATATTGCCCTACTGACCTGTATTGTAATGAAACACATTGAATGGCCTTCTACTGGATGAAGTTAAAGATCCATTCTGGTGCCACATTCTTGGAAGAATGATTCTTCGAGAGAACATTGCATCAGTCTTAAGATGGGATGAGCTTGGTTTATGTAGACTGCAAAATGAGAGACTGCCTGAAAGAAATCTTGCTTCAGAACAACGGAAGAAAGAAAATAATGACCCAAGAAAATTGCACTTGCAAGATATTTACTAAGCACCTACTAAGTATCAGGTATAGCATATAATACATCTCCTCTGATGTGTATAACAATCCTGCTAGGTAAGTATTTACAAAGTTTTTCAGGTAGGAAAGTGAGGATTAGAGAAGTCAAAAGAATTGCCCAAGTTCACACTGTTAATAAGAGGGGAAGCTAGAATTTGAACTCTGAACATTATGATTTGGGGGTTT
Organism: Mormoops blainvillei; assembly: GCA_004026545.1. Classification (NCBI taxonomy): domain Eukaryota; kingdom Metazoa; phylum Chordata; class Mammalia; order Chiroptera; family Mormoopidae; genus Mormoops; species Mormoops blainvillei. The sequence continues at coordinate 2,042 of PVJD01018070.1, read as the reverse complement.
TATGAATTCCATTATACAACACTGCCTTCTAGATCCTAGACACAGCGATTGGCTCTGGGGGGTACTCAGGGGAAGGTATGTTTCCTGCACTGAATGAGCCCTTAACCTTTCCCCAGCAGGAGTTCTCAGGGAAGAGCTGTCTATAATTTGTAGATAAGAATGATTTCTAGACCCGGCTCCAAAGACATGTTTATTCCTTCCTGATTTCGGAGCACCCTATGTCCATAGGTAACCAATACTTAAGGTAGCTTGCTTTACCTATAATTCTTGATCAGAATTATTCCTGCAAAATTTTATCAATGTTGTATAAATCTTTCTTTTCATTTGGAATCTTTTAATTAGGTCCAGGATCAGGAGAAGATGAGTAAGACACTCTCCTTGGGCACAAAATTTAATTTTGAGAAGTAAACCAGTCTGTAATACTCTCCTTCATGGTAAAAGAAATGAGGATGGAGAAGCTAGATCTTTAGCAGTATTGTATTCATTAAATCATAGTCATTAGTAGATGTTATCATTGGTATTTCATTAGGACATTAGCCAAGATTTACTGAGCACCTGCTCTGTGTCAGGCCCCATGCTGCCCTCAGGCTTTTTGTAAGGAACAGACTCCCTTGGCTGATGTGGGCTAATCATAAGGAAAGTCAGGAATCAGAACCCCACCCGCTCCTGCCACACCTGTGTAGCCCTGCCTCGGGGCTCTGGATTGCTGTGGAGAACAATGGCCCTCACATTTTGTTACCAGGCCAGGGGACAGGTTCCATTCTTTGCGGGCTTCCTATAGGACGCTAGGTCATTTTGTCAGTGAGGCTGGAGCCTGAGTCTTGACAAAGAGAATTTGGCAGCTGTAGTTGGTGCTATCAAGGACTTCTAATGATATTCAGCTTGTGAAAAGAGTAAAAAAAATACCATTTCAGAAAAAATTCTTTTCTGGTCCACTGGAGCAAGTTGATGCACTGAATGATCACTTAGCAGAGACATCCAATCGTATGTCAATCGGATGGCAGCGAGCACCCCCGGTAAGTCGGCCGCACTCAGCCTGCTGGGAAAAGGCAGCGCAGCTCCGCTGGAGGCCCGTGCGTCCTACGAGCATTTCCAGCCACAGTTTAGAAATTCTCAAATGAGATCGATAACAGTGTGCCAGCCAGGAGACCTGGCAAATAAACACCCATCTCAGATACCCTGCGGTTTTAGGGCAGCCTTGATCAAGTAGAGATGCTGATGGAAATGAATAAAAAATAATTTAGTAGCTAATGACACAGAAATCATACAGACGTTGTATAAATTGGCTGGAACAAAACCTGAACCTACAGTTGGCTTGTAACTGAAAATAAAAAGGAAAAGCAAAACAAAATCCTGTTTCAGCAGCGTATACCTTCTCTCAATTAGGGGAGAAAACGTTGGAGAGCCCAAACACCCTTAGGAGAAAGGGTCTAATTTAATTCTGAAATAGTTCTCTTTCCTCTGAGGGGGTGAGGGGTTTGGGAAGTGTAGGATTTTTGCTTTACCGCATCACTGATGCTTTTATTTGGATTCTAACTGTGTTCCCAAGCACCTGACCTTTGACAGAAATGACCAGAACATATACTGAAGCGGTTCTCCATTGCCGCTTGTAAATTACATCAAGGCCATTGGGGCCTCTAACTGGGGCCAAGTTAAGATAATGAGCAAACAGTTGAATAGTATTTACGTCAGATTCCAGAATATGCACGTTGCCTGTGGGGAAGCTGGTAGGACAATGCACAAAACTCCAAAGCAGCTGAGAGCTTGGAACAGCGTAACAGAGATGGAACTGATGGAGAAGCTAACTTCGCAGAACAGGGCAGGACTGGACTCCGCTAAGAAGCGGGGTGTTCTCCAGGACCATTTAAGCAATGGGATACACATTTAAAGTGACATCATTGCTACTGTCCCTTTGTTTTCTCTTCTTCTTGCTTTTACTGATGTTTTAAAAAAATTTATAAATAATATATATTTATTCATTTATCTTTTAGAAGGAGGGAAAGGGAGGGAGAAACAGAGGGAAACATTCAATGCTAGAGAGA